>CAHIKZ030001495.1:227500-300000 GCA_903632075.3 Acanthosepion pharaonis | reverse complement strand
AAAACCCGTCTTTCATCGTCTGCTTCAATGAAATGGAAAAATGAATCTGTCGCATTCCTTGATAAAAGACAGCTGAAGATGCTGAAATATTATGTTCGATTCTCAAGCGAAAGATCATGAGGAACCCAGATACCAAGTTTGTAATTTTTTTTTAATTGTTGTCTTGTTTGTAATTTTTTTTTTTTACGATTTTGATTGTGATCTTCGTGGGTAGTTGAAAATGACACTTTGTTTTTACACGAATTCTTTGGTGCTTTGACGTGGGGGACTCAATTCAATAGAATCCCTTTCAAAGGTCCTTTATTTGGATCGCCTTCCAAGGCGAGGCTTGAAGGATATTACAATCTCAATTTTAAAAGTTTTTAAAGCGCAGTTGATATGAACAAACATTCATTGTTTGCGTATATTACATGGCAAAGGCCACCGCCTACCCAATTTTCCCCTTTCTAGGGGTCATAAACTATGTAATATCTATGTCTCGTAAAATGACTTCATGATACGAGATTTTTTAAATGCCTCTATAGTAACATTGTCCTTTTCGAATTCATAAAGTAAATAATGGCGAATGTATTATTTTTAAACATATAACCCTCATTAGGTATTAAACTCTGAAATTTTATATATAAAGTACAGTGTATGTATTTTTGCGCATGTGCGTATCCAAGCCGATCCTCCCATTAGTTCGATTTCAATGATTTATAGCTCATTTTAAAACCCTAGAAGAGTTACGTTGCCAGATTATGCGAGGTTAAAAATATATATTAATATATTATACTTGCCATTATCCTTGCTTTCAAAGGAGTAACTCTTATTTTCCTTTTGTATCCCAAATTGCAGCTAACTTAAAATTTTAAGCTAGCTAAAATTTTAAGCTAGCTTAAAGGCCGCTCTATCGAGCATTATTTAGGCTAACTTCTGTGGAGGACTCTTGGTTTGGCCATCATCACAATAACTAGAAAGGAGTAGATGCTATAAGCATCAATAAACTACAGAAGAAATCAAAATTGATCCCTGCATTTAAGTATTGAATTAATGCTTAAGCTTACTTTTTAAAGGTTCAACGATAATTCTTCTACTGGCACTTTAAGACGATTTGATGTACGTAGGTCCTTACTTTCCTTACAAACAATTATTTAATATGTGACAGAACAGAGGAGAATTTATAAGATAAAATTAATATAGTGTAAAGATGGGAAAATAGAAATCAGAATTAGTTATACATTCAACATTTGATGAGTTAGAGAAACATAATAGCTAATTAAGTAAAACCTATATTACGGAATCAATATGCATAATTGCGAAATTAGAGCTTAATTCTCCCAGGAATTCTAAGATTAAAAAGTTCCAGCTCTACTTCATAGTAATTTGTTGATTTACTCGCCCGCCTCCACGGACAAGATCATTTGTGAAACAAGGTCAATTTTTTGTTTGAACATGAGCTACTGAAAGTTAGGCTTGAACAAAATTCCCTTTATCCCCCGCAATCGCCAAGAAGGCGGGCCTCGGTTCAAAACAATTTCTCTGATGCAATGAAAGGGCGGGAATCAGGCAGCTGTTCCCCAGGGCTGGGCACCTCTCAGTATAATTTTTTCCTCAGTTGCGATTCTGTCCTTTGACGGACCGCCCCTATAGCGTATTTACTGCCCAAAGACAGAAACGCAATTGAGAGATGATAAATAATGTGTTAAAAACAATGAGATTTCTTAGTGAAATTTACACAGCCAATATTTCAAAATCTGTATTACATTTTATCTACTTCTGAGATATCAACTGCATATATTCTGTTTAAGTAATTTGCCTAGTGATTTTAAAAGTTTATTTCATTAATTCATTAATTTATGAATGAAATGTTCATTTAAAATTTTTGTTTTAAAGATTTCAAGTAGTGAATATATCTTCCTTTGAATTTAGAACTACCATCATTTCTTTGAACCCACCCTTTTTTATAAACGATTGGAACATGAGACCGACAGGTGTTTTTGTTTTCCAGGTGTCCCTTTTGCCTTGAACTGTTTGAATATCAAATTTTTCATTCAGATTTTCCTAATGAAATAGCTCTGAATGACTAATCTTGGTTTTAGTCTTGGGTTTCACCTGAAAAATTCACATTTCTTGTTAAAAAGTTAAAACAACATTTAAGAGAGAAATGAAAGCCATTTTGAATCATTAAATCAGAGACATGGCACAAATATTGGACATAGCCAACACAACAATTCTGGCATATAGAATGAAAATGAAAGAAAACATTCAATAGTTTTTCATTGTTTTTCCTCACAACACTCACATTGTGAGAGCTGCGAGGAAAAACTCCCAAACAGCAGTCAGTGACATCACCAACAAACTCAAGGGTGCAAGGATGAAGGTTTCACAATCTAACGTTTGAAGAAATGTTTCAGATAAGAAATATAGAGGCCATACCACATGCTTCAAACCACTCATCAGCAGAAAAAATTGGAAGGCCTGATTGAAATTTGTCGAGAAGTACAGAGATAAGCGACAAATGTTCTAGAGGAATGTTTTGTTTTAGTGAGACCCAGATTATAATCTCTTCCAAGATGATGGAAAAGCTAACGTGTGGAGATAGAAAGGATCTGCTTCTGATCCAAAAAATACAAGCTCATCTGCGAAACGTCATGGAGGCAGTGTCTTGGCTTGGGCTTGCATGGCTGATTCCGGAGCAGACTCATATATATTTATTGATGATGTAACTCTTGTTACTAGCATCAGGATAAATTCAGATGTCTACAGAAATATTTTCCTGGATTATTTATTCAGAAAAATGCAAGAACGAATCAGAAAATGTTTATCAAATTACAAGAGAATAATATCCAAACATACTGCCAACACAACTCATTGGACTTCTATAACTTGAGGACTTCATCAAAGGAAAAAGTGAAGATTTAGACTGGCCAAGTCAGTAACCGGACTATAGCCCAATAGAGTTTGTTTTTAAAGTATTGAAGAGGGGAGTTATTGGAAAAGAAACCCGATAAACAAACAAGAATTGAAAGAGATTGTGTTAAAAGTCTAGAAAAACCATCAAAAATGAAGAATGCAACAGTTTGATGACCGTCAGTGGGTCGCAAATTGATGTAGTTTTTAATCGTTATGCAACCAAATATTAAATGTTACTTTTGTTCCTTTACATTCACATAAAATGAGGTAATGAGATAAAAATGGTGAACTATGTCCTAAGCTGTTTATTGCATCTAAATTGAAATGCCAGGAAATAAAAACTGAAATTCTGAACTCTTTTCATTTGACCTTAAACACAAATGTCTTTAGTGAACAGCAATATATATATATATAGTTTGTGAAAAATTAGGTAATCCGTATGGGTAAACCCAAGGAGGATAAAATCCAGAGTGCTCAATGTGAAAAATTTTATGAACCCCCAAAATAACACTTTCAAAGTAAAACAAAATAAGAGCGTCTGTCTAAATTAGTGACACCTTCTCTCATGACTTTCTTCTCTCTTTTGCTTTTTATGTTTTTTTTCTCCCCTACCCCTTCCATATCAATATATAACTTCGGTTAAGTTAACCGTTTAAATGTGTCAATGTCTGGACATCAAGTAATTTTAAGTATAAAAGAATAGAAATTTTAAATTACATCTAACTCACTCATATCTTCTCTCTCCCTTTATTTTCTTCAATTCGGTAAAGAATATATGTTTAATACGGGCCGTCAAAAATGTGTAAAAATCTTTTCGTTTTTTGTTTCAACCTTTGATGATCCGCAGTCCTTTAAAAGGTGAAATAATTTATTACATGGAACCTTAAAAAATGGTCTGTTTTTATTTAAATTATATATATATATATATATATATATATATATATATATATATATATAATAATGTTATACTTGTAGATATTTGGTTAGAAATCTTCCCGTGCAATTTATTAAAACTAAAGTGATTTATGAACGACGTTAAGTACACTAGATATTGTATTTCGCCCAAAATATGATCATATCAAGAAATATTTTTGGAGTTATAAATTGAAATGATTTCCCAATTTATTGGGTGCTCGATTACAGAGTCAATGTGCCAGACTTGGCTAAACATAGCACATATCAATAAGAAAAAAGGCATATATGTGTAGTAGAGAGACCCACCATAAAGACAGGGTAAGGCGGAGAAGGAAGATTACCTTCATAAGAGAGAGAGAGATACAGGTTCCACAAGAGAGACTAAGAGGAAATGTGAAAAGAGTAAAGAAAAAGAGAAATAAAAGAAAAAAAGAATAACTATGGACGAAAGTCAATGATTAGCATTGGCTGGACAGATTCCAAGCGATTCTGGCTCTAATTCCGCAGAAAGAAAATTCTCTTTATCTCTCGGAAATAGATAGGTTCAAATGTACAACGAAGAACTACAAGAATCTATGCAATCTGCCAGTTCAAACAAATCAGAACAATTATGAAAAAGTGAAGAGACGAGAAAATGTAAAACTCCCAAACTCGGTAAAAACATGGATTGAATGATTTAAGCCTGAGTTAGAACTCTGACATACATGCCAAATTTATCTTGCAATAAGGAAAGATCAAAGGTCATAATTCAGCATTTCATAACTACGTCTACTAATAATTATACCATCATACATACAAGCGTAGATATATCTATTCAGTGTGAGTGCAATTTCATAAGACATACGTATGTATTTCCACATTGAGAGAAACTGATTGAAATCGGTGTGAGTTTTGCATTACACACGTACTTTATCAATAACTTAACAACCTGCAAACTTGAGAATTTGTTCTTATATAAAACTATAACACCATAGATCTAAACTCACATATGAATGTCATGTATGACGACCAACTCGTTTAAAAATGTCTAATTTGTCAGCCATACACAGCCGTTTTCTCAGGTCAAAATAATTGAAAATGACTTTAAGCCAACGAATACTGTATGTCTTAAAGAAGACAATACTTCGTTAGATTTGATAGACTACGGAATCCCAGAGATCTTTACTAAATAAAAACGAACACATCCCTTGAATACTTTCGAAAGCAGCCATAACTAAAATGTATAGCACATCTAATTATAAGGGAAAATAATGATATATTCAAGATGTTGCCATTCCACACTACTTTAAACAAATAGTTAGGAAAGAAACTCCTATCGATACTAGAAGGGCGATAACTGTTAGTTAATGCGATTACTTCCGGAAAAAAAACTGTTTGAAGAGGAATATTTTATAAACTTAAATCGACAGTAACGCTAAATATTTGGTCAATGGCCGCCTAATAGTCCCTGTATAGAAATGGCTAATTTTCCCTATTGCAAATACAGTAAGATCCCTGACAACTGACTTTCCGGGTATGGGGAATTAGTTACAAAGTCTGCATATAAGGATTATATTTAGATTAAAATAAAACAACTGGAATCAGTTTAATATTTATTTTCAATGTTTTATAGTAAACAAAATAATCAAATGGTGAGAGAAATATAACGGAATTGATTTTAAGGAAAAAGAAATAAATAATGTTAATGAAAATTCATTAAATAAAGTATATCATATAAGTAAAACAAATAATGTAACAAGGATTTTTTAATCGCTGTTGCATGATGATTCATTCTCTTCTAATGTCATTCTCAACTTTTTCTGTATTTTATTTTGCTTGTATTCTTGAAACTTTTTTAAAAACTAAAGACAACTTTCAACACTGCATGCATTATTGCAATCATCATAGCTGAATGCTGGCTTTCTTTTCATAAAACTGACAGCCTTTTAAATAGCTTTTTTCAATTTCAGTCCGGGTTTCAGCACAATCATGCATTTCGTCGCTATCTTGTTGCAGATGATGTCTCGTTGTCATCCTTTCCTCTTATTCTCATCATCTTTTGCACCAAGGCAAGCCATTAGGGTGATATAAGCATAAGCAATTATCCAAAGTAAATTTCCTGAAAAACAAAACTTTCAAATCGGTTACATATCACCCAAATAGTTCAAATATATACATCAAAATCATATCCGGATATGCGGGGTTCCGGATATGAGATACTCCGGATATGTGGGATTCCGGATATGTGGGATTCCGGATATGAGGGATTCCGGATATGAGGGATTCTACTGTATATATTTTTTCTTATTAATGTTTTGTCAGAACATTCAATTCTTTCTTACAGGTATTTGATGTTTCGTTTCATTTTTCAGGCTACTATTTCTATATTTTACAAGTATTTTATCTTACTTTTTAAACAATGATTTTGGTCTATTTTATTTTTTTCACGGTTTTTTCACTGAGATTCAGTCTATACGTTGTTCCGCTTTGTTTAGGTTTTATCCGTATCTACTCTTTGTTGCGTTGTGACTTAGACAAGCACCTGGTTAGATTTAAGATGCCGCTTCGTTGGTAATCGTTGCAGCTGGATATGGAACAAGTGAAGGGATCGAAAAATCAAGAGTCGGCGAAAACATAGAAAGAATTATTTAAACAGGATGGTTGTTACTACATTTTGATAATGGGTGAAAATATGTCTTGTAGCACTCGTATGTGTGGGCTGACCCACAGGCAAAACGGTTCCTCTTTTACGGAACTTGAGTTCTTTTTTGCTTGTCCACTTGCTAAGGTAAAACATTATCCAAAGCTTTCAACTTACAATCGTCTAAGTATAAAATATTTTAATCGAGACTAATCAAATACATAGGTAGGAAATATCGCTCCCACGCCAAGCCAGCATTGAGTTGTCATACCCATTCAAAGTGTCAGTCTTCAAACTCTTCGTTTAATGAGAGTCATCATATACCACTACGTCTTTTGGGACACGTATAGCAATTTTTTAATCTCCTGGACTTGAATATTTGTTATGGTGAGCTATCTACATTTGAATGAACTCTTCCTCTTTCATAAATACTAACCTGCGAGATTTCCTAGTGAGGCAGTCGACACGCAGTCTCTGACTGTGTGCGACTTCTGTCGAACTCTCTGCTTTGGCAGAGAGGAACCTGGACGAGGCTTTGCCGAAGGGCAAAGTTTCGTGCGGGGAAGTAGACAGATCATGAACCAGCTTATGCGGGATCTAAGGGAATATTTTTGGCTGAGGCTACGGGCTCGGAGAAACCCACGTTAAAATCGGCCTTGTGCCACATACATTCATCGTGGGGGGACTGTTAAATATTGGCAGTCGACACGTAGTTTTTGCCTGTGTGCGACTTCTGTCGAACTCTCTGGTTTGGCAGAGAGGAACCCGGACGAGGCTTTGCCGAATGGCAGAGTTTGGTCCGAGGAGGTAGACAGACCCTGAACCCGTTTCTACAGGTTCTAAGGGAATATTTTTGACCGAGCCTACGAGCTCGGAGAACCCACGGTAAACTCGGCTACATAAATCCCGCGTGGGGGACTGTTCAGAGACTGCGGCAAACATGGTCAACATAAATTACCAACCTACCGCATATGATTGGTTACCCAAGATTCACAGAGATGGTATTCCATTGAGACCTATAGTCAGCAGCAAATTCCTAGTGGATATGGTCAACTCACTAAGAGAGAAGTCCACATCCTATTTTAGAAACTCAGAAAACTCAGTGAATCTTATCTAAGGGGCTCCCATCCATAACAATCGAATGGTAAGCTTGGATGTGGCTAGCCTGTTCACCAGTGTTCCTACTGATGAGTCCCTGCCAGCGATTCGAAACCGAATGGAATCAGACCCTTCGCTGTACTAAACGTACTAACATTCCAGTAGATAATCTGATGGAAATGTTGACGTTCTCTGTACATCCAACATGTACTAACAGAAATAAGGCTTGGTTATGGGTTCCCCGTCGTCACCAGTGATGGGGAACATATACCTGAAATAAATAGCTTTAAAAACGGTACCATTTAAACCAAAAGTATGACTGAGATACGTGGATGATATATTTATAATCCGGTCACTCGAGGAAGCTCTGCAAATAATGCTGAACCATAGGAACTCAATAAGACCTTCGATCCAGTTGACAACAGAAGAAGAAAATAATCATATATACTAATAATAAATATACATATATACATTGATATATATATATATATATATATATATATATATATATATATATATATATATATTATATATATATATAGTTCTTCACATTTTGGTACAATTCTGAGTTTCATGTAAATGGCAGTCATCAGACAGAAACTGAATACATTTTCTCAATTTAAACATTATTTCAGTGGATACCCATATTTGAGTAAACGTCCCGCTTATTTATTAAACAGTATATTTATTTATTTTCGTCGTAAAAAATGTCTTAAAATAATTGTCGGACTTTGTCCATTTCATGTGTGACGTCATTTGTTTACATTTGGATACGCATCGAGCAGATATGAATGTACAAGAGAAAATATGGAGAATTGTAGTTTAAAACAGTAAAATCGACCTTGCTAACCGAAACGCTTCTCTGTGGGTCAATTGGCAGAGCACGTCAGGCTATATGTTGGTTCTGTATAGGATACAGTTTCGATTCTTGTCGGAGGACTCATACTTTCTATGAAAATTTCTCGGACATTCAGGCCGGTAAATGTCGTTGATACTGTTTATTATAAGCAGAGCATTTACTTAAATATCTGTATCTATAAAAAGAACGTATAAGCATAAAAAATGTCTTAAAACATACGTTTATGTATATTTTTGTAAAAATGGTTTTAATATAAAAACAAATAAATTATATTTTGAAGAACTCACTTAAATACACCCAATTACAAACATGTAAATATTTACATATATTGCCACACAAGAAATGTAAGCAAATATACACATTCCCTCATTGAGAGCATGGCTCTGAGTTTCATGCACAACGCAATCATCAGGTGCTGATTATAGACTGACCGTCACATAATTTAAATTTGAATAAAAATATTTGGCTATTTTAATGTTGGCGCACTCATATATTATAGTAGGATTAAAGTTTTTAATTTTAAAAATATATTTGGCATTTAAACGATATATATATATATATATATATATATATATATATATATTTATGTGTGTGTGTGTATGTGTGTGTGTGTAAAATATATTTTAGAATTGTGAATATTAACTTTTATATTATGTATAAAAGGAGATTAAATATCTGTTAAAATAAACAAACTTAAATTTACATTAAAAATTAATCTGGATCAACGTCTGACAGCAGATATTTATTTTTATGTCTACATGTAACCTTTAATTCATTTCTCTTGTTTAATAAGAGTTACTTAAGTGTTTTAAGATAACTAATTTTTCAACAAGACATAAATTACATATATTGCCATATATATATATATATATATATATATATATATATATATGAATGCTGTTTATTTAAATGTGAAACATATTTTTCTTAAATTAAAAAAAAAAACTATAATCCCAGTATAATATATAACTGCGCCAACATTATTCGGAAATTGAGAGTCGTGCTAATGGTGAGGGGTAACATGTATATTTATTAATATATATATATATATATATATATATATATGAAGAAATATAGTCTTAAGATGTGCTATATTTATGGGATAAATGCTCAATATGAGAGATAGGGCGTGTGTAAATATAAAAGTGAACATAAAAGTCAACACTTAGGGGCGACAGTCTGTTTCATGCTAGATGCAATCGTCAGGCCAAAAACTATATTCACTTTTATATATATATATATATATATATATATATATATATATATATAACGATACACATATATATATCTAGAATATATGTAATAAATATAATGTAAATGCAATTTATAGCGGTCTTATACATATTTTCAATATCATACACATATACATACAAATCTAATTCAAATATACAAATCTATAAGAATATACATCAACATCTATATACATTTATACATAGGTACGTAAAAATTGCTAATATTAGAAGTTATATCTACATACTAGCATGAATACAAATACATGCATACATAAATATGTATATATACAAACATATAATCATGCATCCAAGCATTTATATGGATTCATTATACATACATACATATACATATATATATACATAAATACATACATACATATATATATATATATATATATATATATATATGTGTGTGTGTGTGTGTTTATACAAACACGAACACACAATATATATATATGAATCTGAAATATGTTATATATATATTTTAATAAATTTACATAAAGATATTATACATTTATTCAATATATACATATATACACAAACATATAAATGATGTACATACATTTAAATACATATAATATACTTGTAAAGCATTCAAATAAATATACATACATTTATACAAAATTTACATATAAATTAACATATATAAACATGCATACATATAATTTAAAAAACACAGATACATACTAACCACTACACATTAGTAAATAAACTCCTTTATATATATATATATATATATATATATATATATATATATATATATATATATATATATATAATATTGACAAATATGACGTGAAACAAAAATATTTTATTTTGGATGAAGATGTTCAACTTTTGGAAGATTGGCCAACACAAAGTTCTGGTCTTAATATAATTGAACCATTGTAGTAGGAACTGAAGAAAGAAGTACCAACAAAAATTTTGCAGTCCCCAAGAGCTTTGGGATTACTGCCAAGAAGAATGGAAAAAGTCCCCAATGCAAAAATCTGAACTTTCTTCCATTCAATGCCACATCAAATTGCGGCAATTATTCAAGCCAAAGGCAGCGACACTAATTACTAACTCCATACGTTGAAGTTTTATACTTTCTGTCATAATAAAATCATTTTTTTGCAAAATAAAAGTGTTTTTTTTAACCTAAGAAAAGAATTGAACGTTGATCATTTCGTTGATGTTCCAATAATTTTGTACAGACTTTTTCAGCATCACTATATTTAAAATGGTCTATCATTCACAATATAGTATTAACGAATATGCAGTAATTTGTTTTTCTTATCCTCAAACATCATAAAACGCACTGAGAAAAAAATATACAATTAATCACTTTCGATTTGGCAATAAAATTAACAAAATTAAGCATATATATATATATATATATATATATATATATATATATATATATATATATATATATATATATATAAGATTCTATTTTAATGTTCCTTGTTTCCTATCTTCAGAATTGAAAGAATTCTTATTTCGTATTTCCGTTAATAATTTTCAGTGAATTTAGTTATTTTCATTTCATTTTGACCCGGAAATTTTTTTTTGGTGGGGGTAGTTTGTTGCCAAGGAAAACTCATTTATGGAGGCTGTCCAAGTTGCATCAATAATTTTCCTAGATATGATGCGAGCGTAGAACTGATTGGGATTGGCTCACTCTCACGTTGCTCGGTGCCAAACAGCAAAATGCCATCTGTAATGGGAGACTTTTTGCCGGAGAACCTGCCTATTTGCCTGTAGCGGTGCATTTGGAAAGAAAAATGCGCGCCCTTCAGTAAAGGGCAATTAGGAATTTAGCGATGGAGCTGCAGATGGAATTTCTAACTGGAAATGCATACGAAATATGGGTTCTGAAAAAAAAATGAGCAGAAGACTTACGTTTAAAGTTTGTACATGAAGATATAGATAGTTTAAAACGATGCGAGTTTCTGAAAACGGGTTAAAAATCAGAGAATTTATAACTTTTACTGTTTAGAGACCGAACGACCCAATCACGGATGGTACTTAACCAACTGATACATTAGAATATGGTACATATCCAACATTGATCTTCAAAAATTTAAATGCAATATGAATCGTTATCTTTTGTCTGATTGATTACTCTTCTTTTATTTGCATCGCTCATTAATAATGTTTTTCTTTTTTTATCCTTTCACGTTGTGTCTTAGTGGCTTTATTGCCTTGCTTTGATAAAATAAAAAAAATATAGAGACATTTGGATGCATTATTTCGCCTCTGATTGACACCGTATTGCGTATCTAAGAATAACAGATATCACAAATAACTCAAAATATCGAAGCTGAAATATTTTCATTATTATTTGTTTAATTACTTTTTGTTGAACTTTATCGCAATTCTAAGATTATTTTAATATTCTACCACCGTTACTGGGAGGCACGATGGAATAATGGATATTGGCTCGGATTGAGGAATCGGAGAGCCAAGTTCGAATTCCAGTCGAATTTCATTACATTCCCTTATGTGATAATAACCCTGGGGAAGGTATGAATCTTCTTCTTCTCTCCCCCCAGCTATGGATAAATAGCAGGTTCTAGGGCCTTGGATGGTAACTGGTCTGCCTTTAGAAAGAAATTTACCTATATTTTTTAAAAAAATGCCTGCACAAAAGACCAGAAAGAAATGGCAACCTACTGCGGGTAAAAAATGCCTGTGGCAGACCAGTTGCCATCTAAGGCAACTGATCTGCCGCAGAAAGAAATGTCAACCTACCGCGGGGAAAAAATCTGACTCGTCAGTCACATATCGAAAGGTACATGATAGCTTAAGCATGTATCTCGCATGTCGCATAACTGACTACCATTAAATAAACAGAGTTTTTAATACTAAATTCTATCTAATGATGGCTCAGGAGACACTCAAGGCAGAGAGTGCTAAGTTGATTATAATGAATGAGACGCGTGATATTGAAAGCGGAGGTGGTAGGAAGCATTTAGTCGAGAGTCTGTTCGACAAAGTTACAGCTCTTGGGTGAAGAAACTGAGTGGAACTTTGTCGTTACATTTGAAATTCGGATGAAATGAGGTCTGAGCTGATGGAACAAAAGAATGGAGCGCTCATCTGAACATTTACCACGGAAATAACGATAGATTAGCCCGTGGGAAAGAGGTTGGAGAGTGGAGAATATAGATGCGTGAATAATTTTGAATTCTATCAATGCGAGAAAGTGAAGATTGAACAGCTTCAAAACCTGGTATGGCAGGATCATTTATTGGTCAAATCCGACTCTTGTAAGCATAAAGTTTAACAGGTATTTATGAAGCTATAGTATGACTTGACTATTTTCCAGAATCCCAAGCAATGGATCGTGTTTATGAGTTCCACTTCAAGCCTGGAGTGAACATGAGATCTACTAGACATGAAGCCTCGTTCAAAGCCTTATTGTTTATAATGACAGGCGACTGAACCAGAGAAAAAGAATAAAAGATTATCATAGAACCTTATCTTTATGTTTGCTACTTAATTGGCTGTCGCAAAAATTAATAAAAAAATGACTTGAAGCATACCATGAAGAATATAAAATATAAGTTGAAAAACGAATCAAAAACTAATAATGACCAAAGAATCTACTTAAGAACAAATATTAATTAAGAAATGATCGAATCGATCGAAAATTTCCCTAACTAGAAAGCTTAAAAGACCGTGGCCGTTTCTTGTAAGGCCCTTAAGCAAGGTGATCACTGGGATAGCGTACCGAGACACAAAGAAGAGTAAGTAACCTGACAGTGAAAATCTTTACAAAAACATAGTTATATTCTTACAGTTCCTATTTCTTCCGGGCGCATGCGTAATCGTATAACCATAAACATAAACTTAGACCGACAAACTCATAAATGATGAAACACCTCACACGAAAACTTTTCTACTTTGTCATACTTCTATTCCACAAAATTGTTATTGATATATATATATATATATATATATATATATATATATATATAATTATTTATTTATTTAAAAATATGATTCCAACGCTACATAAGAGTTCTCATTTAAATAAATAATTATATTTATGCTCTACTTTTGTATCGAGCACTATTTTTTTTTTTATAATAACAAAAATACTAAAGAACTTTGGATTATTTATCTAACGAGTTCTTTCCTATTTTCTATATATTTTTACACACACACACACATATACATATATATATATATATATATATATATATATATATATATATATTGATGCATGTTTCATTAAATAATATAGACAAGTTTTGTCTATTTATTTTAAGTAAGTTCCTTTCATATTGTCTGATAAGCTTAATAACATTATCATTGAAAGACGAAAGGAAAACACCATATTGATACATGTTTAAATCCAAACTAAGCTTTCGGCTTGCATAAGCCATTATCAAAGATGACAATTACATTTTAATATATCAAAAAATACATTTTCAATATATCAAAATATTAAATTTTCAATATATCAAAAATTTCAAAGCAACGAGTGTATACACGAGTTTGTTGTTGCTTTGAAATTTTTCATGCAACAAAAACAGACTATCATTTCTGTTTCGTTCGTCTATTGGTTGATGTATTGAAATGTAATTGTCATCTTTGATAATGCTTTATGTAAGCCGAAAGCTTAGATTGGATTTAAACATGTATCGATATGCTAAAGAATCACAAATGATGAACTGTAGCAAATAATAGTAATAATAATAAAAAAGCTCACTTGAAGACTTCCAACAACAGCAACAACAAAAATTGTTAGCACATGTGACTAGATGGGAAAATAATGATACAATGAAGATGCACACTAACTTAAATAAAATAAATTCCAACGGAAGGTAATGCTAACTAATCACTGAATGGTGAAGGTTTTCTGAATGGAAACGGCTGTTTTCATTATTAGTGCTATCATAGCAGATTTGGGAACGTTCTAATAAAAGTAAGGACTTAACAAAAAGTGATAATTAATCGTAAAAGAGAAAGAATATGTGTGGCAAAGAGAAGAGTGAAGAAGAAGAAAAGAAGAACATGACAAAATGAAGAAGGGGTAAGAGAGAGAGAGAGAGAGAGAGAGAGAGAGAAATGAAGAATAAAGACAAAGATATACAGGGAATATGAAGATGAAAATGTAGAACAATAAGAGGAAAGAAGAAAGGAAGGATAGAGAAACTGGGATAAAAGAAAGAAAAAAAGAAAGAGGAAGAAAAAAGGAACAATAGTGTTAGAAGAAGGAAAGAAAGAAATAAATAAAGAAAGAATGAAAGAAAGAAGAAGAAGAGGGGGAGAACAAGAAGAAGAAAGGAGGAACTGGGGTAGAAAAAAGAAAGAAAGAAAAAACGAAAGAAAGAAGAAGAAGAAGAAGAAGAAAAAAGGGAAACAGGAAAAGAAAGGAGGAAAAGGAAAGAAAAGAAAAAAAAAAAAAAAAATCAAGAAAAAAAAGAAGAAGAAGGAGAGGGGAAGAACATTAAGAAGAAAATGGAGGAAAGAATTTAAAAAAAGGATTTAAAAAAAGAAAAATTTGAAGAAGAAAAGAAATCAAGGGGAGAAAGGAAGAAGAAAGGAACGAACCAGGGTAAAAAGAAAGAAAGAAAAAAAAGAAAAATTTTCTTTTCTCCAGAAGAAGAAAGAAAAGAATGTAAGAAATTTTTGAAAAAAAAAAAAAAAAAAAAAACGAAAAAAGAAGAAGAAGAAGGAAGAAGGGACAAAAAAGAAGAAGAAAGGGAACTAACAATGAAAAAAAAAAAAGAAAAACTTTTTTTTTGCAGAAAAGAAAAAGGAGAATGAGAACAGGAAGAAGAAAATTCAAAAGAAAAAAGAAAAAAATAAAAAACATGAAAAAGAAATGAAGAAGAACATGAAAAATGAAGAAAAAGAGAGAGAGAGAGAGAAATTTTATGAAAAAAAAAAAAATATAGAAAAAATAAAAAGAAAAAAATAAATAAAAAAGAAAAAAAAGAAAAAAAAAAAAGGAAAAGAACCAAAATGAATAGCAGAACAGAACGAGGGAAGGACAGAAAAAACAAACAAACAAAAAAACAATCAAAGATTACTGATAACTAAAAAAGAAACCAAAGTATGTGGAGAGGAAATGATCGTCCACAAACTGAAGGATTATGGCACATAAAAGTAGAAAACTTTGAAATGATGTATTGAAAATCCTGTTTTTTTTTACGTTGAAAATCAAACATCTCAGTTTACGAGATATTTCCGAAGCCATCTCGTGATGGGAGATATCAAGATGGGAAAGCGATCCATACTTTTCTCAAGAGCATTATTGCAAAATAAACACGCGCAAGCATGGAAATTTTTAATTTGAAAATTGTTTTTTGATTTTTTTTTTTTTTTAAAATTAAATCATTTTTGAAGAAGGGGTTTATTATATAAATATATATGAAAAGGAAATGAGCAATAAAAGAGAGGAGATGGTAAAGACAGATCGATAGATGGGCAGGTGTCGAAAGATGGAGGTATTACTGATTGATTTGTTAATAGAAATATTGACAAATAAACAGAGATAATTATCATCATCATCTTGCGGCCTCAGCCGAGATTGAACTCACTACACCTTTCCAGTATTCCTTATCTGTCATAACTAATACTTTGATTGGTGTAGTTCGTAATCTTGTCAAATAGCTGAATTCTTGATGCTTCGTTAGGGCTATCAAGGATTTTTTTATCGTGACACCATCACTAAATGGATTGCCAACCAAGGCTCAGAGAGACTCCATTCACCCTCCTCTAAGAGCAGATTGAATTCAGAAATTTCCTTCTCCTAGACCAGTTGCCATCCTAGGCTATAGAACCCAGTCTGTCCTGCTATTTACCCATAGCTGGAGGGAGAAGAAAGGATTCACAAAACCCAAATGTATTATTTAAGAAATGAATGTAATGGATTCGACTGGAATTTGAACTAAACTCTCTGATTCCTCAATCCAAGCCCATCCATTACTCCACCGTGCCTCCTAAGATAATATATATATATAGAAGATATATATATATAAAGATTTAAAAGAGAGAAGAGAAGAGAGAGATTTATTATAAGAAAACATTTATAATTGATAGTTATATATTATTTAAAATATTAAATTTTTTTAAATTCTGTTATAAAATCAAGCTACATCGAATAAAATCTTCAAACGAAAATAGTTATTTTCTGCTCGAGGGTTAACCTTTGGCCTTCCACATCTACTTAAATTGAGTTTTAGAAGATTTTTATTTTGAAAGGGCGAACGTTTTCCGGAATAAACATTGGCCGAATTTAGTTTGTCTATAAAATAGCCATATTTTGAAATAGCCTCAACAGATTTATTCTCTCAAATGGGTGTCATGTATAGCGTCCAATTCGTTCAGAAATATCTAAATTATCTCGCCTATACAACCATTCTTAAGCGAAGGAATTGTCTGTGTTTGAAAGTGAACAGCATTTCATAAGATCTTATAGACTGGCACTAAAGAATCACAAACGAAGAACTGTAGCAAATAATAATAATAATAAAACAAAACAAAAAACTCACTTGAAGACTTCCAGCAGCAGCAACAACAAAAATTGTTAGCACATGTAACTGGATTGGAAAATAATAATACAATGAAGATGCATAATAACTTGAATAGAATAAATTCAAACTGACAGTAACGCTAACTATTCGGTCAATGAATGGCGAAGGTTTTCTGAATGGAAACGGTTGGTTTCATTATTACTGCCACCATAACAGATTTGGGAACATTCTAATAAAAGTAAGGACTTAACAAAAAGTGATATCATAATAACGGCATAATTAATCATAAAAGAAAAAAATATTCATGACAGAATAGAAGATTTATTGAAAAGATTCCTCGATGAAAAACGAAAAAATAAAGAAAAATAGATAAAAATTAGAGAGAGAGAAAGAGAAAGATATGAATGATGAAAAAAAAAAAGAAGATTTATACAAAATGAATATGAAGATGGGAAAAACAATAAGAGAAAAAAAAAAAGGAGGAACTTTTCAGAGGGAAGGATGGAAAAATAAATATAAAAAAGAAAGAAAAAAATTCAAAGAAGAAAAAAATAAAAAGTGATGGAAAGGAATAAAAATTTGTAGTAGAAAATTTGAAAGAATAAAAAAAAAAGAAAAAAAAAAAAAAAGAAAATTTTCCAAAAAAATTAACTTAAAATATAGACATATTGAAATTTTTTACCCTGGTCTAGTAAAAATGGATTTATCTGTAACCTTATACATGAATTATGTTTTAGCTGTTATTTAAAATCCAGCAATTTTAAAAATATTCCAAAAAATCACTTGATATAAAAATGGAACTAATGTCTTTAATTTAATTACAAAATTAAATTCGTCAAAATTTTGATTTTTTTTTTACAAGGGTTAGAACTGTGTAAAAAAAAAACATATTTTAAATCAATTAATTTATTTATATATATATATATATATATATATATATATATATATATATATATATATATATATATATATATATATATATATATATATATATACATTGTGAATGCAAAATTGTCCAAATCGAAACAAACAGCATAATTTCATCTCATAAAATGTTTAATATCTGAAAAAAAATCACTATAGTAAATGAGTTTCTTTTTTTCCAGGTTTTTCAGAATAGACGTTTATATCTTGAAAGCATTTTTCGTAAGAATCACTGAAAAACCCTTTCAGTTATTCAGCTAAAATAGAGCAGCTTAAAATTGGTTTCTGTCAGGCCCACTGTCTTTCCAATTGTGAGAGTAAAAAGATCATTCAGGCCTTCAGTAATGGTACCAATATTCAATATATATCCTCTGGGTTCTATCTTCAAAGTCCGTTCAAGAACCATCAAGAGAATATATAATTTTTAAAAAAGAGACAACAGAAGAGAGGAAAACTGGATCAGGAAGTGAGATCATCATTTCAACTTAGAGCTAAAAGAAAATCGATGAAAAATAAAATGTTTGGCACGTGAGAGATAAGTTCCATTTATGATAAAGTCCAAAGAGCAGTTCGAAAATATACTTGAAAATGAAATCGTAAATGAAACGTTTGAGTCATTTTCATAATTTACAAGGACAGAAAACTCAGAAGGTTAGAAATTTTTGATCTTCTTAAATAAAATTGTAAAATTATTGCTGGATATATATATATATATATATATATATATATATATATATATATATATATATATATATATATATAAATTTTGAATATAAATATAAATAAATAAATATATATGTATAATTATTTATATATTATATTTTGGTACTTATTAGAAAGCGCTCAATATCAGAGATAGAAAAACATATTTGGTTGGATAGATGTGAGTTTTTAATTTTGGGTTTCGATCGCTTTAAAGAAACCCAGGGTCACAAACTTCCATCTATCCAACGTATATATATATATATATATATATATATATATATATATATCATTTATTAGATTCCGATCCTTAGCTATGATTAATTGATGATGAACATGTCACTTTCGTTTATGATCGATTTTAACACGATTCTGCTGTTAAGCTTGGAGAATAATTCTTATTGCTCAATGTTATAAAAACCTCGGAGAATTATAAGATACAACGATTCAAAATAAATGTAAAAACTGGACAATTTTGCTGTTACAAGATTTGGACAATTTTATCTGTTAAATCTCTATCTATCTATCTATCTATCTATCTATCTATCTATCTATATATATATATATATATATATATATATATATATATAATAAAATAGATGAGTTAGTTAATAAAACAAGAACAAACGAAATTTATCAATCAGTACGAAAAAGATTTATTAAATATTAAGTGTTAACCATATGACAAAAAATTAAGCACGAATAGAAAGGTTTCAAATCCGGAATTTTTCGGACATTATATGTGTTCTTCATCAACGGACCGAGAAATAAACATAGATATGGGAATTACTCACCGACAGATGTTTTTGTGGGTGGTGTATTTTCTGGTGGAGATTCTAATTTTATATATATATATATATATATATGTATATATATGTATGCAAATATATGGATATAAATCCGACAGTATGAAAGAAAAATACAGAAAAAAAAAAAAATCTGAATATGCATTATTAATGTTAAAATAAAGTCGACGTCGGACGTTTCGGTCTATTTAAGACCATCTTCATGGACATTTTCATTTAAACATAATTAACATTATAACTTATAACAATTTAACACAAAAAGACGATGGACATAAGAGCCCAACTAATTCAAACAGATAACTGAAATTTTATACAGATCAGCGTTCTGTTTAAATATGATCACGTAGTCGTCTCGTGGGCGATGTTGTTAAGACGTATTCGAAGATGATTTCCAAAAATTAAAATATCAAAAAGTCGATTGAAAAATTTTTATAAAAAGTTAAAGAAATCTCTTCCGTTGATGTTGGAATACGTAGTGAAACAATTGGTTCTTATATCTTCAACAAGCTTGAAAGTCCTTCCCGTTACAATGCAAATCCAAAAATGATTTCAAAAACGATGCAACAGTTCCAAAAACAGTTCGATAAAAATTCCATTCCTTACTTGATCTATTATTCTCGTCCAAGCTTGAAATCTTCCATTATAAATATAAATTCAGGTTTGTATTTATATATATATAGTATGTAAGCAAATATATGGATATAAATCCGACAGTATGAAAGAAAAATACAGAAAAAAAAAAAATTCTGAATATGCATTATTAATGTTAAAATAAAGTCGACGTCGGACGTTTCGGTCTATTTAAGACCATCATCATGGACATTTTCATTTAAACATAATTAACATTATAACTTATAACAATTTAACACAAAAGACGATGGACATAAGAGCTTTAACTAATTCAAACAGATAACTGAAATTTTATACAGATCAGCGTTCTGTTTAAATATGATCACGTAGTCGTCTCGTCTTTATATTTTGTTAAAACGTATTCGAAGATGATTTCCAAAAATTAAAATATCAAAAAGTCGATTGAAACGTTTTATCATATTTAAACAGAACGCTGATTTAAACATATAAAATTTCAGTTATCTGTTTGAATTAGTTATTTCTTATGTCCATCGTCTTTTGTGTTAAATTGTTATAAGTTATAATGTTAATTATGTTTAAATGAAAATGTCCATGATGATGGTCTTAAATAGACCGAAACGTCCGACGTCGACTTTATTTTAACATTAATAATGCATATTCAGAATTTTGTTTTTTCTGTATTTTTCTTTCATATATATATATATATATATATATATATATATATATATATATATCAGAGAGCACTTTCTTCTTTATTAAGCTTTTTCGGTTGCGCAGGCCGATAGACGTAATACTCACAGTTTAAGAATAACATAAAATTTAAAAAAAAAATAACATAAAAGACGGGACGTTTGTTTCAAACACGGGTATCCACTAAGAATAAAGTCTTTAGAGGAAATTGAATATAGAATAGACTTCCATCGAGATCCTTGTTGCAACATCGCAAGATGCTGTAAAACCGAAATATTAACTTGATAACTTGAGCCATGTTCTTAAATAACCTCGTCATAATCGAGACTCTCCTATGGATATTATGCATGGCTAAACAACTCGTTCAGAAATTTCTAAACCATCAGCTATATACCATCGTTTTCTCAGATTAATGTTTAAAGATGGTTCCAAGCGAATAAATCCTCTCAGTCGTAAAGAAAACAACCCTTGATCAGATCTTATAGACAGGCGCCACAAAACCATAAGCAAAGAACTTTATCAAATAGCAAAAACTACACCACTTGAAGAATTCCAACAGCAGTAACAACTAAAAAGGATTACACATGTAACTAGAAAAGAAAATAATGATATAATGAAAATTTTTACATCAGATATAAAATATTAAGACTAAAAATCTCATCAATAGGAGAAACATCCACACTAACAAAATTTTAGGAAGATTACCGCCATTAATACTATAAAGATTGATGGTAGTTGTCTTGAAAAACGCATTTCCTGAAAAAGTTGGTTTTAAAGAGAAATGTTTTATTAATTTCAACCGGCATTTACGCTAAGTGTTCGATAATTGAATGGCGAATATTTCCTCATACGGAAACGGTTAATTTTTCACTATTATCATTACTATTGCAGAAACCAGACCACTAATACGTCTATAAAAGATTGAATATCGTCTATGGCATCTTTTGTGCTTATAGTAGCTTACTAGTCAGTGCGTATCTCTCTTAACTATATACGAGATATTGTCCATGCCCTGCAGTAGACAGCAGTACTTGACATATTAGAAATTAAACCGTGATATCCTCGATGTTATCAGTGTAAAGTCAAGACAAAACATTCCGTACCTCCGAGCAAAGGCTTAAAATAACCCCACTATTATGGCTGATGGCTTGCCACGGCTTCTTGTTTCTCTTGACCTTTTATGAACAGTCCTTGTGCTTGCGAACATTATGTTGGTCTTCCATCCATTTATTCAAAGTATGTTACTATTCGTTTGCCACTGATTATCTTTTATTCAACCTGCCGTGTGAATATAAAATTCTCAAAGACTTCTTTATTCGTCTCCCCGGCGTTTCAGCTTCTTTCTCTATTTCTCAGTATCAGTTTCTTGGTATTATCCATTCTCCTTAGAACTTCCACGTTTTACAAATGCTCTGTCTATGGCATTCCCTGAATAATTGAATATAACCTATAAACAATTTTTCGTTCATTATTGTAATAACATGATGCAGGCTAACAAACTTCTGCTCAAACTATTAAGAATAACCTTTAAAGATTCGAATGGTTTCAACTTACTATTTTTCAAGTTATATTACAAATTAATAATATAATGTTCAATGTTAGATATTCATAACTTAAAGTCTTGACATCCATGTTTGGGTCATGGCTTGAAGCTTTAAATAATAATTCAATCAAATTACATGCGAAAAGCGTTTATTCATCAAAGTATATATCTCCCTTTCTATTAACTCTTGCCATCTTTGTGCCAAAATCTCAATTCCACGCTTATGTAATTTTTATAACTTGTTTAGAAACCAAAGATTTCCTTCACCCTGTCTCAACCTCAGTAACATTGTTGAACTTCCGTCCGCGCAGGAAATGAACCGTGGCTCCGGAAAAGTTGTTAAACTGATTTTGAAGGGTTTGGACTGTAGGCAGGTTGTGGCAGCACTTCAGTCGTCAAGTTCCTCAAGTTTTTGTTTGGTCACAGTGCCAATGTATACTGGGACATTGTCATGCAGTGGGAGTGCGCGTCTTCGATTGGCCAGTACTGGTTAGCGTACTTTCAAAGTATCATATACTCGCTGCAGTTGTTGAACACAAAATTCAACGTTCACAGAATGGCCATCTGGGACAGGGTCGAAGTGCAACACTCTCTCGAAATTCCACGAGACACGCAGCATAATCTTCTGTTCAAAACACCCTTGTTTGACAACAGGTTCTAACGGAGCCAGAGCCTTCTTTTATTAAGAAATTACGAAAACCTCATGAATTGACAACATCACACAATAACCGTCTACATTGAGTGGTTCCTGGAATTTTTATCTGGTGAAAATTATTATTAAAGGATAAACAAGAACGTAACTTATTTATAATTCAACGTCTGTTGACAGAGGACGCTAAGTGCGACATCGAGATCCGCAGACGTATTGGGACGGTCAAGGGCGCATTCCAAAAGCGGGGCAGAGTACTGCGAAACGAAGAAAAGGGTACTGAGCTGTTACATAACATTTATCCTTCGTTACGGCAGCAAATGCTGGTCGATTTCCTCAAGGATGAAGAAGAAACTCAAGGCGACGTGGTTCTACTGAAGGATGTTGAGGATTTCGTGAACTGAGCGTGTGAACAACGATTAGTTCTTGTAGAGAATGCAGACAAGGAGGAGGCTCATGCTTAACACCAGGAAGAGGCAGCTGAAGTTTTTGCGACTCATAATGAGGAAGGAGGGTCTGGAGAATCTGATACCCACGGGTCGAATAGAGGAACAGACAAGACAAGGGAAAACAGCGCGTGACATCCCTGGCGAGCTTGAGCAGGTGAATGACATGGTTTGGGGGAGATAGTAGAAGGAAGGAACTTGTTGAGAGATACAAGGGATAGAGGGAGGTGGAGAGCCATGATAGCTTACGTCCTGAAATGACATTGCATATAAAAAGAAAGAAAAGAATATTTAATTTTTTTTTTTTTTTTTAAGCAAGGCGGGGAGCCACTAGGACGCAAGAAGTTACAGAAAATTTGGAGCAAGATCAGATAGGAGTGATAGAAGAAAGGATGAGGAGAAGGGTAGTGGATAGATCAAGGCAACTGGAGATGTCGATTGACATTACATTTGAATAGCTGGATATTATAGCTCTCAGGGAAACTAGAATAAGGAAGGGAGTTCCACAGGCGAGAGGTGCGAGACATGAAGCTATTGGAGTAAAAGAGGCGGCTACATTTAGGAGTTTCGACAGTGAAGGGGTGAGAGCGGGATGCCAGCCTCGTCGGGCGCTTGAACTCATGAATTACAATGCTTTAGTAAATGAACCTCAGTATTTGTGTAATGGCAATGCCAAAGTCGATTAATAATATTCTGGACACACGTGCGTATATATGTGTTTGTAGATTTGTGTGTCTTTAATTGCAGGAAGGTAAAAAAAGTCAGTAAATGTTCAAGAGAATAGAAATTGTGGTAGACTTTGAAATTAAAATGAATCTTGCTATGAAAAGAGCAGAATTTGCCCAGGACAATGGGATGCATAAAATTCTTTTGGGAGCTTCAACCTGATCTCCTAATCTATGTCAGAAGAACGGAGGCATAAGAAGTCAGCTGTGTTAATAGTAAGCCTGGTAAAATGTAATTAGGAGTTGACCTAGAAAATAACATTCTATCTATTGTTCACTTAAGAGAGAAAAAGACTTGTTAATTTTAACGCTCCAAAAACAAAACTTCTCTCTTGTTTGCCTTTCACCAGCATGGCTGAGACCAAGACGGGTTTACGGCCGTATCATGTCGAAACACCGGTTCTCACAAGGTCACCAAAGTTAAGCAACGTCGAACCTGTTCAATATCTAGATGGGTAACCGCTTGAGAATACCAGATTCGTAAGCTTGGATGTGTGGGTGGTGTAATGATAACGGCTAAAACAAAACATTATGAAAGCATAAAAATACATTATAGTAAAATTACCAATAATACATTTGAAAGCATACAAAATGCCTTTACGATTTACTTAGTCTAAGCCATAAAATCGTGTTCAAAATATTTAGATTTCGGTATTAAATAAGCCATCATTCAAATCAAGTAACCAACATGAAAGAACTTTATGACATTAAATCATATAATATCCTACATTTTTTTTTAAAGATATCAAACTGTATTCCAAAATACAACTTCAGCAAACTCCAATATAAAACACTCATATCACCACCCTTAGTAGTTATGTCCATAGAAACATGTATATGCACAAATGTGATGCAGGATAACAAAACTGCAACAAAACACACATACCACCGCCTCTAGTAATCATGTCCACACAAATATGCATATGTACAAAAACTGAGTATCATCTACCATGTATTCTATTGTGAAAACAGAATAACATATATCATATTTTTATTGAATCAAAGCTCCCAAGAAAATTAAATTTCGGTATTAAGTGATCTATAAGGAGTTGATATGTCGCTAAGCAAACACAAACTAATCAGTTTTTTGTGAGAGGATAATGCAAAATTTGGAGACGTTTGAATGCAAAATTAATGACTGTAAAAGATCAGAAATTCTGAAAGCCGACAATTAAGCCCCCCCCCCAAAAAAAAAACTAGAAGCTTGTTTGCACACCAAATTCGCTTTTGCCTACATAATCTGAGCAGGCAGGGCCAAAGCTTAGTATATGGCCGAGTCACTTGTGTCTAAGTGCGTCTCTTTTTATGACCTGTCTATACGCACTTTATTTTACCGTTTTATTTCTCGACAAATAAACTGTTATACTATTTATAGTTTTTACTTATCTCACTCAGAGTGAATATTCATAAAGTTCTAAGCAGAAATATTAAAAATACTCATAAATATTGTCCCGGGTCTGGGCAGCGTTTGGCCTCTTGTAAATGCTGATTTTAATGTTGGAATGTACAGTCTGTATAAATTACCATTCCGAAATCCGGAAAATTCCAAATTATGAAACCTTTATCGTCCCAAGGGCTTCCGAAAAGAGATTTCTACAGACCTTTGTCTCTTCTGTTATTATATATCCAAACAAGTGACAGCGTTCAAGTCGGTGTACATTAGTTATAAATCTTTAAAGTGCACACGAACTTTATGAGCACCCTGTATATATAACATTAATTCGTTCAATAGCTCAGTCACTAAATGTACTTTTAAAATCGACCACAACTCTAATTGTAGAAGTCATAACGTAATTAACCTCCTAGAATGCACACTATCTCAGGAACAATATGTGGGAAAATCTGAATGGCCCTTTCACTACATAATTAATAATTATCGTAATCACATCAAGTTGGCTCCCCACGAAAGATTATTACCTGTAGAACAACAATTCCGCCTAGAAAAACATGATTTTAAAAGTGTTGTAACCTTGAAAAGGTTACTGAATGAGGAATAACCAAAACGGAGGTTGGAAATGAAATGGTAATCTTTATAACATCAACAAAATACAATACTCGCCAGCGGCGTGAAGTATGTAAACCACTGCTAGTGGTGGACTACTTAGACAGCATATTACCCTCACTTACAATAGTGACCAACGTATTGATGAGGATTGGGACATACCCATTAGTGTTCATAAGCACGGTATGTAACAAAAAGCCATGCCAAATTCACAATAATTGAAAAAATAGAAATAGACAGAAAGATAACATAGGAAATATTTTAGACGAACATGAAGACAAGTGGATTTTGAACCTCAAAACACTTCATCCAGATGGGCTTGATCACATATTTAATAACATAGATAGAATTAATATATAACCCCATAAATCAAACCCTACCCACATTTCTCACCCACGCAAGACAGACATGCTTGCGGAGGTGATGAGGTCTCACATTTATACACACATCCATATTAATGTATACACTTACACACATCATGCACACTACCAAAAAACAAATGATAACATACACACACACACACACGCGCGCGCACACACACACACACACACACACACACACACACACACACACACACACATCCTCTTCTCAGCAACCAATAAAACTGTCAAAATGGCCAAGGGAATTCTGAGTTGTATGAATCTCAAAAGATGTTATCTTAAAAAGAACTTAAAAGAGGCCGTTTGACCAACACAAGGTCTGAACAAAATTAACGATAAAAAAATAAATGAAAACTACAGATAAAGATCATTTTTGTCAGTAACAAGTAGGAATTTTTTTTTCCTGATAATGGCCATGCTGGCCGAAACTAGTCGAGGAACCTAATTGAAATAATAAAACCAAAAAATATCAATATACAACAAAGTGTGTATGAAAATTTCAATATTTTGAATATTTTTTTTTATTGTTCAAAACATTTCTAAGAACCGACAGGCGGGGTTTAGAGCAGCATTAAATTTGAACTTTTATTCCAACTTAATATCAATAAAAACAAAATAAATAGAAAAACATGTATTTTTCCTTAAGTTCTTCTTTAAATAATTTTATAATTTTAAACTTAATATAGATTAAATTTAAAATTTAAAATTGGTAATTTTTAATTTTATTTTTGTAGTAAATTTTAGTATTTATTAGATAGATTGAATTCTATTTTAGTCTAACCCTAACATTAAAGCATTAAATAATTATTATAATCAAAGTTCGTTGTCAAGTTTTTTGAATTCTCGTATACTTGTATTTTGATTTCATTCCAGCTTATAATTGGTAATTCCAGCTTATGTAACAGTGTTTCCCCCAGTGAGAGGTGTTTGATTGATTTGAACCTTTTAAAACCCTTTATGTTGAATGTAGGATTCAACAGCATCACTTGATAAGACACCAGAAGTGTTGAAACAAAATGGCTATTTTTGTAGGGATTTTATAACATTTTTATGTTATAATTTTCGAATAAATGATTATATATATATATATATATATATATATATATATATATATATATATATATATATATATATATATCCGATGCAATGAGAAAGAAAGTAATATATAAATCCTAACGCTCACAGCATTAATCCAATAGAGGTTTCGATAGCGATAGTTATTATCGGCAAGGAATCTTTCCAGACTAGCCAGCATTCAACATTCCACCCATCCTTCAACACCAAACTGCAATCAACAGGCACTATTGTTTCACTCAGTCACCTTTTTGCTTTATGTATATTTTTTTCTCAAACAAATGGAAAAAAGGAAGTGACGTTTTACATACGGCTTGCCTACAAGCAGAATTGTTCATAACCACTTTTGGTTCTCATCCGTCGAGGTGCAGTTAAAATGCACCGAAACGAAGTTGCATCTTTGTAGTGAGTAGTAAATTGGTTTTGTCTATATGATAAAATTATTATATATATATATATATATATATATATATATATATATATATATATTAAGACATTTTTATGTTTAAACATTCTTTTTATAGATACAAATATTTAAGTAAATGCTTTGTTAATAATAAACAGTATTAACGACATTTACCGGCCTGAATGTCCGAGAAATTTTCGCAGAAAATATTCGTCCTCTGGGAAAATTTCTCGGACATTCAGGTCGGTAAATAAATTTTAATACTGTTTATTATAAACAGAGAATTTTATTTTTAAATATTTGTATCTATAAAAATTATGTTAAACATTTAATGTCTATAAAATAATTTTCTTTTCATATATATATATATATATATATATATATATATATATATATATATATATATATCGAAGAAGTGATGGATTTCTTATTTATCATACAGATTTTCTTAAACGTTATGCTTAGTGGATATCAATATTTCAATATTTGAATAGACACTATTTACTTTCGTCCACCTTTGACAAATTTTATTAAAGAAAAGTAAATAAAATAATGTTTAAGTAATACAGGAGTAGAGGTCTATCCCACGTTTCCTGTTTAGGATTGGGTTTCCGGTTCTTTCTAGAGTGTAATTCAACTCTGAACTTTTAATGTCTCCGCCTGAACTCTGAACTTTTATTTCCTAATAGGAGTTGATCAGTTCTCCTATCATCTGATTGACACACCACCCTGGCCTGTTGAACAGGGGTAGGTGATTTTCCCTCGTTACCTGTTTAAGATTGGGTTTCCACTTCTTTCTAAAGTCTACTTCAACTCTATACTTTTAATGTCTCCTCCTAAAGGCTGGAATTTTATTTACTATTTATTCATTTTTCCTCACTAGGAGTAGATAGGTCGCCATGTTCACACTCATCTCGATGCTTTTGAACAGGAGTAGAGGTTTATCCCTTGTTTCCTCATTAGGATTGGGTTTCTGGTTACTTCTAAAGCCCCTTGCGCGTCTTAGTGTCATTATCGTCTTGTTTGGGATGAAATGATGATATATATATATATATATATATATATATATATATATATATATATATATATATATATATATTGTTTATACGTTATTGTTTCTAGTAAATGCTCTATTTATTTAATCTATAAAAAAAACGTATACATACAAAAATATATGTAAATAATAGTCTAATTGATTCTGTTCATATCTATCTATCTATCTATCTATCTTGGTCTGTTAATTATCTATCTAGCACCTGTTATAGTCCCAGCTATGGAATCCCCAAACAAAGACAAAAAATTATGAATGCATAAAAATACATTTTTATATGAAAATGCCAACAATACCTATTTATAGTAAAATTACCAACAATACATATTTATAGTATAAATTTAGTTGAAACCATAATATTTAGATTTTGGCATTAGAGGTTGATATTCCGCTGAACAAAATCTATCTATCTATCTATCTATCTATCTATCTATCTATCTATCTATCTATCTATCTATCTATCTCTGTTCATATTTATCTCGACCTGTTCATTATCTATCTATCTATCTATCTATCTATCTATCTATCTATCACATCCTGTTTATATCTATCACACCCTGTTCATATCTATCTATCTATCAAAATCCTGTTTTTACCAGGTCTGGCCTTCACGGCTAGGTCCCTCCAGGCCACTAAGATAGTAGCAAGCCACTCACATTCCTTCCGTATTTCTTCGGCGAGAAGTAAGTTCCATTCGAGCAGCTTCTTCACGTGAACCACTGCGCTATGGAAACAGATTCCCAAGAGGATATTTCCCCTATCACTACATTCTTAACATGATCAAGTTTAGTGTCAACTGTTATCTTCGCCTCTTATCTGTATAAGTTACTCTTATCGTAACCCTCTCCTTAGATTGGCTCCCGGACCATATACAGGATGAACCGGTAAAAATGTTCCTATTTAAGAGGTAACGGTTAATGAATCTATTGTGTTTACGGACTGGCATTCCCCTTGTGGGTTATTTAAATCTAAGATAATTTGTTGGAAGAATAATTCTTTTTTTGCGAGTTAATATTGCATTAAATATATATTTTTAAGAGCGCTAATGATTTTTCTAAATACAAGTTCAACTATTTGACCGTTAAGTCGATAGAAAAATGGATTTATTCCAAGGTTATCTGCGCGTAAGGGAATGCAACAACCTCGGCTGTTATTCGACCTCGGCTCTATGAGAATTCATTCCGAGCCACTATGCATTGTACCACTCACACACTCACCAGTAATGGTTAGTGAAGCAATTCGAGATGACTGTTAATATCAAATAGTGAGTTCGATATCATGGCCCGAGCGTATGAGCAACGATGAGGCATTAGAGAGGATGCAAACAAGAAGGAGGTTTATAATTAATATCAGGAAGAGTCAGCTGAAGTTTCTAGGAAGCATAATGAGGAACGAAGGCCTGGAGAATTTGATACTCACGGGTCGAATATAGGGCAAGAGAGACAAGGGAAAACAATGCGTGACATTCCTGGCGGGCATAATCAAGTGGATGACAGAACGTGGTCTGGGGGAGAAAGCAGAGGGGAAAAGCTTTGTTTAGAGCTGCAAGAGATAGAGAGAAGTGGAGAGCCATGATCGCCTACGTCACGAAAGGACATGGCACATAAAAAGAAGAAAGAGTTCGATGTTCAATTAGCGCGACATTTACGTTGACATTTCGACAAGGGCAGATATTTAAAATCAACTGACCAACCATCTATCTATCTATCTATCTATCTATCTATCTATCTGAATCTGTTCATATCTATCTGTCTCTCCCGGTCTCATCTTTGTGTTGTACGCTCCGGCCTTCTTCAGGTGATGGGAATTTCAAACTGAACCCTTTATTACATTCACCGGGATAGATTGCTCTAGTTCCACATGTCATGCCTTTTCCAGATGTCTCAGTTATCTCCCCTTAACTCAAATCTCTCTCTCTCTCTCTCTATCTATCTATCTCTCTATCTTGCTAGCTAGCTATTGGATAGTGAAGAGGAAAAACCTAATGGCCTGCTTCCATAATCGTATAATGATAGCGACTGTATATACCCAGGGATTTTTGGAATGAATTAGAAGTTGTTCGACACTAATTCTAGTCTCGCTTGATTGCTCTTCTATAACCTCCTACGAACCAAAAAATAACTAGGGCGTTTTCCTTACGGGCCAAACACAAAAAATGTTTTTCTTTTTTCCATTTCACTGACCAGTGGTCATTAAAAGATTGCCACTCTTCTACAGATCTTTCGTCCATTATCGTTCAACAGAGCCATCATGAAAAGATAGCCAACCTTTTTTTTTTTTTTTTTTTTTTTATTTCTGTCTCTTTTTGTATTGAAAATTCGAGTCATCGTTCGAATCCTGTATGGAAGGCTCAGTCAATACAAAATCCCTCCAAATAATTCACCGGTTTAGCGGTTGTGGATGACTTTGAAAGCAGGCCGACACCCTTTGATATTATTGATGCTTTTAGATATTTAAAAAAAATTACTTCCCTTTAGATGTTTCATAATTGAGTTGGCTATCATTCAAATACATTAGCTTTTTTTTTCTCTCAGTCATATGCATCTTAATGTAAAGATCTTCTGTCGACATGTGTTGAATAGAATATTCACATTTTGCCTAAGTGTTCTTTAGGAATCGGTGTTATCAACTAAAATCTTCTGTTAACTGTGCATTATCTGTTTCATGTATTTTAAATATAATAACTAGTAATGATACCCGTTGGAGAAGGGTCCCAAAGCTTTACACCCACTGTTCGGCAATGACTGAATAAGTCAGGAATTCGATAAACTGTAAGATTATATATGATAAAATAGCAATGCTAATGGTAATATTAGCGGTTTTCTTATAAGAAAAAATCGAAATTCATTAACAAGCGTTTTTACTACTGTCAATTAATCATTTTCTAAAGTCCAGTAGCTGTTATAGCTCTTTCCAGTAATGACGAGGGCTTCCCTCCTGATCTTCTATGGAAAGTAGTGTAGAATTTTAACATCTTGATTATGTCATTGTTTTCTCCTCGAGTTACATGTGTTATTGTTATATAGGAATAAAGTGTCGTTGCCGGCACTTGAGTTTGAACATAGATCCCCAGTGAGCAAACACAAGCGATCCCATTATTGAATTAAGTAGACCACGTGACCATAGAGGAAACGCATATATGGAAGGTAGCGTGACGTCTAATTGATCTGCATTTCTAGTCTATCCTCTATTACTATTTACATCACTATTTCTCCTCTATAAAAATACGGACTGCTATTCTCTGTTCTCCTCTCTACACTATTCTCTATTCGGGTCAATATTCGGTGATTACTATTCGTGCGAGTATGATCGAGCAAGTACTATTAGTGCGTCTGACACCAGCATTGTTCAACGGCGTTACTATAGTTGTATCTGCGATTGCAAAGTCACTACTACAACGAGCATGACGAAAGTGACAATGATCATTCCTTGGTATTATCAAAGTGGCAATGAGTGTTCGCTGACACCAGAAAAGTTATCCATTATAATTGTTGATGCTGTTGGTAGTCCTCAATTAATATTATTTGGCACAGTTCTTTGTTTGTGATTGTTTAGCGCCAGTACACAAAGTTCGAAGAAGTGTGGTCTTTCACCAAGACTAGGTTTCGCGTTTTCATTACAATGTACTGCGATATCTGTCTATATTTCTGAGATGAGGTATTATGCATACTATTTACATTATTCGGACTATTGCCCACATATTTGTTGTCATATTTATCGCAAAATTTCGGCCTTTCAGTATCTGTCTATATTTCTGAGATGAGGTAATATGTACACTATTTACATTATTCGGACTCATCTTTGTCGCCATATTTATTACAACGTTTTGGTCGTTGTACGCTCCGGCCTTTTTCAGGTGGTTGGAATGTTGAACTGAACCCTTTATTCCGCTCACTGGGGTAAACTGTTCTAGTTCCACGTGTCATGTTTTTAATGGATGTCAGTTATCAGTTATCTCCTGGTTATTCCCCTCTCCATGTTCTCTACTGCCTTAGCCGGGTATTGAACTCACACTCTCTGGGTCCTGTCAATGGCTCTAACCAACGCCTTTATCCACTGTGTCATGTGTCTTCAAGGTCCGAATGATGTAAATAATGTATTGCGATATCGTCCTAAATGATTGTAGATCCTGTCGATGACTGGTTCTTCACAAGTGAGAGTTAAATTGAGATGGATATAAGTGAAACGGACGACTAGCCAGGGGTGGCAGATACAATCGTGAGTGAGAAAAATGAATGTCCCTTGCGAAGGGGTACTAGAAACAAAAGAAATGTCCAGCTCCAGTATCAAATGGAGGTAGATTAGAAGAGAGCAAGGTCAACAAAAGGATATGTTGTTCTGGTTACAAGTATACGGCATTGCATCGTGTCATGAGGTGCAGTGGTTGCGGCTGATTGTCTTCCTGGTAGTGTCTACCGTGTTTCCAGCAGTTTAAGGAAAAGGCTTTGGATTATACCATGTCCAGGGGGATTTCAACCCAACGGAGACACCACCTTGCACTAAAAAGGGAGAAATGGTGTACCAACGTCAGCGTCCAAGCATTCTCGGAGACTGGACATTTTATGGCCTTTCCCTCTATGTATCACCACTTTAACCTGGCCTTGTGCCACATCCCTCCACCGCGACACGGTTAGTGAATACCGGTTGGTTATGATAGCTGGAAGAGTACTGCTCTGTGGCGGGATGTGAGATAAGACTGGGTTAAAGTGTTTGTTTTGCTACACCTCGGGTTTACAAACATTAATTTTACTACAATGCTCATTTGCAACCGTTCGTTTAACTACAATTAGGATATGTGACTGTCTGTTTTTGTTACACCTAAGGTTTGGGACCATTCATTTTACTATAGTTCGAATTTACGACCGTTCGTTTTCCTACATTTCGGATTTACGACCGTACGTTTTACTGCCCCGCGAATTTGTGACCGCTCATTTTGGTATATTTCGGGTTTGCGAGCGTTCGTCTTTCAACACCTCGGATTTGCGAGCATACGTTTTATTACACCTCGGATTTGTGACCGTAAATTTTACTACTCCTCGGATTTGCGACTGTACATCTTACTACACCTCGGATTTGCGACCGTACATCTTACTACACCTCGGATTTGCGATTGTACATCTTTTTTTTAAGTCGGATTTGCGATTAAATACGTTTAACTACACCTCGGATTTGCGAACATACGTTTTACTACACTTCTGATTTGCGAGCATACGTTTTACTACGTCTCGGATTTGCGACCATACGTTTTACTACACCTCGGATTTGCGACCGTAATTTTTACTACTCCTCGGATTTGCGACTGTACATCTTACTACACCTCGGATTTGCGACCGTAATTTTTACTACACCTCGGATTTGCGATTGTACATCTTACTACACCTCGGATTTGCGAGCATACGTTTAACTACACCTCGGATTTGTGATCGTACGATTTACTACAGCTCGGATTTTCGACCGTACGTTTTGCTATATTTCGGATTTGCGAGCGTTCGTTTTGATATATTTCATATTTTCAACTACTTGTCTTGCTAGATTTGCGACCCTCCTTTTTGCTACACATCCGATTTCTGACAGTTCGTTCTAAGACGTTAAGGTTGCTCAATAGTCTGTTTGGCTATAATTCCGATTTACGACGTTTCTTTTTGCTACACCTTTGATTTTCAATCGTTCGTTTTGCCACTTTGTTTTGCGATTGTTCGTTTTTCTAAAACAATGTTTGGGAATAACTGATTCCAGGAAAAAGCACATAAATCCCGAAGATCAAAAGCAAGAAAAATAATGTCATCTGGGATTTTTCACTTACATTTGAGCGCGGAAATTTATAAAACAAGCAGATAAATCAATGAAAGGAATTCATCATGAAACTAATAAATAAAAAAAAAAGAAGAAAAAGAAATAAAAACGGAAACTATTTTGTATTGTATGCAAAACAAAATAAAATATTTTTGTTCTTAAGGTTAATTTATGATTACTTGGAATTGTGTTTACATTTTTAAAATTCATGTAGCTATTTTTTTTTAAATTATTACATTTTGACTAAATTACCTCGACACTTTTATTCACGTTCGAATCTTGCGTATATATGTGAACGTTAATTTATATAAATATACTCAGTTACAATTCAATGTTTTATTCCATTGTATTGGATGTAATCATTTAGAATTTTGTTCATTGCTTATAAATAGAGTGTTTTTGATTGAAATGCAGATGATACTCACATCAGATACGGAAATTTAGCGTATTTGAGTCAGATCGCTGTTTACATCTCGTTTGATTTGGTAAGCAAAACAAAATAGATTTTGCAGCAACATCAATCTGTACACAAACTCATTATGGAAAACAATTGCGATCTCTTACAATCTATCACAGTCTATCTATCTATCTATCTATCTATCTATCTATCTATCTAAATAGATAGATAGATAGATGCTAGTTAGCTATCTCAGTCTATATGGAAATATGTATCCATGTCTATGTACTTACCGATCTTTTTATCTATCTATCTATCTATCTATCTATCTATCTATCTATCTATCTATCTATCTATCTATCTCTGTGAATTCGTAACCATGTATCTATGTATTTATCGATCTATTTATATACCTATTTATCTCAGTCTTTTTGTTTCTATCTATCTATCTATCTATCTATCTATCTATCTATCTATCTATCACCATATTACCATAACATCAATATCTATCTATCTATCTATCTATCTATCTATCTATCTATCTATCTATCTATCTATCTATCTATCTATCCAGTAAAGGTAACAAATGCAAGTAAATCCTAGAAATATAAAACATTAAAACTTATCCACAAAGGCGCTCAATGTATTTATTATTACAGAGCAAAAATGAATAAAAAATAAAATTCAAAATCACTTCATATAGGGAATAGGCTTATTTCGGCAGACGAAAATGAAAATAAATATATATCATTCACAGACAGTACTGTTTCGCTCCTCAGTGCCACTAGATATCCGAATGCTTCAAGCCAAGACTGAAACCCAACCGATTTGGTGTCAGTCAGTGTTTCTACAACTGAGCTATCATCATTCAGCAGAGAAGAAAAGCTAATTCTAGCGTATTGTTTTTACGAATGTAAACAAACCCCAATCAGTCAGAGGGCTCCAATTCATTTTACTGAAGAGCTTTGCATTGGCACACATGGCTGTTGTTTATAGAATCAGCTTATCTCTCAACAGTGCTCAATTGAAATATATTTTTCAAGAGCTTAATTATTCAATTCGCAGACAGTACTGTTTCGCTTTTATTCAAAAAAAATCCTCAGTGCAACTAGACATCGAATATTTCTTTAGCTCGCTAGTATATATATATATATATATATATATATATATATATATATATATATATATGTATGTATGTATCTGCCTGTGTGTATGTGTGTGTGCGCGTGTGTGTATGAGTGTGTTTGCATGCGTGTATGTGTGCGTATTACGTAAAATATGCTATAAATATGGATCAACATTGCCTAATATCGAGGATAGAGCGTTTGTATATATAAACAATATCAACACTACTACACCGGTAAACACCACTCTTTGGGAGTTTTGAGAAGCGGGGAACGACCTCTAATTGCTGTTGCTGGGGATAGAACCTGCTGTGTTCACATCTATGGGCTATGGGCAAAAACGGAATCTATTTCTGTCTTTGTATCTATCTCAATCTATCTTCTATCTATTTCTCTATCTTTCAATGTATCATTCGGACATCTATCTATCTATCCACCCATATCTATTTATCTATCTTCTTCCGACTTTTGAATTTATTTTTGTCTATCTATCTATTTTCATCTATCTATCTATCTTTCTATCTATCTCTCTTTTCTCTTTATTGTCATTTTTTATTCCTATCCCTCAATACGGTTCATCAAAAGCTATCCCAGTATCTATCTATCTAAGTCTAAATCCCTTACAGAAATCTCTATCGCATCCGTTCTTTTTGCCATCTGTTTATCGCAGCCTTCTATATTCCCCATATACGAACTGACCCAGCCATCAAACTCTATCATATCTATCTATCTAATATCTATCTATCTATCCTATCTATCTATCTATCATTTATCTATTCCGTATCTCAGTGTTCATTTCTATCTATCTATCTATCGATCTATTTCAGTCTGTTCATATCTATTTATCTATCTATCTATTTCAGTCTACCATTCCCATCTGTGACGTCGTCCCCCGGTCGCATTGACTGTGACGTTCTATCCTGATCCACCACGGTGCCAGTTGTGACGTCAAAACAGCAACGGACGTCTTCCTGTCGCGGCGTCATCTGTTCGTCTCCGTCCGCCTGTCGCGTCAGTCTGTCCCAACTAGTGTCGCTGCTCCAAACGTGACGTTCTAACCTTTTGGTGATTCGGGGGAATCTGGTTAGATTTGATATCAGCCTCGTCGTTCCCAACCTGCTTCCAACGCCTGGTTACCAAGGTAACTGCATTGATCTCCAGTCTGCCTACCCACGTTGTGAATTGATCTTAGGCAGACGAGATCAAACAGTGGTTGGGGCCGTAATGCAAATTGAGTTCAACGGGGGTGATATCACACAAATATGCATAAAAGAAAATAAAATGAAAACTCAAAAGTTCAAAGTATCAAAGAAAAAAGGTAACAAACTTTATGTCTAGTTGTTCGATACATAGGACTGCATCTATCTCCCGACCCGTTCTGTGGATTGTGACACGTCGGTTAGGCAAGTTTTAACGCTTCAAGTTGTTTGCTCTCTAAGAAATTTGTGTTTCGGTGTGTCTTTGGACGAAAGTCGAAAAAAACTTATTTCTGTGGTCTGGATCTAAGTCGCTCTTCAAAATAATTGTTCTTGGTTGAAGAAGGAGTCCGGAATTTGCGTGAATCTTGGTCAGCTATCTTGAGGCGGAACCAACTGGAGCGAGCTTCAAACTCTGCTGCAACTCCAAAACTTCTGAACTGAATTCAACTCAACTGATTTCTGCTTGCTGCTTCTTCTGTTGGTATGGACGCCGACCAAAACCGGGGTGGGTCTGTCGTCGGGGTTCCTCGATAATTCTAAATACATATCCACCTGTTTTATTTCTGGTTAGGAATTTTCCACTCTTTTCCATTTTTGGGAACCTTTTCTCCTCCCACCTTCTCACCATACTTCTGAACTCTATCCCCACTTCTTCGTAGCAGCTTCTCATACCTATCCTCTGGATGGGGCGGCGACAGCCTCCTTCGTTCGTCACGGGATCACCACTTCGACCAATGGTGTCCTATTCGGGCGTGGACTGAATCCTTCTGTCGGCGCCAGTTTCAGGAAAAAAAATATCTTGCCTTAACTAAAAAAAAAATCTTTTCCATTTTCGGTTTCTCTTTTTAAACTATCTCATTTTCTCTAGCCGCAAACGACGGTGGTCATAACTCTATTCTTCACCTCGGTTCGTCATCATCTTATCGCTAATTATCAGTCTGGGTGATTTTTTCTAACGTCACGTGACCAGACGTCGCCCAAAAAGAACCTGGTCGGGTTCTTTCCTATTTTCGGTCACATATTTCTGTAACGTCATAAGTTTATTATCGCAGGCCAAATTTTTCCGTCGAAAGAAATCGGTCAAAAATTAATTAAATCGCCCTTATCTTGATGATTTTTCTCTATCTATCCAAAGTGGCTTTTGTCAACCTGTTTATCGCTAATTCACTTATCAGGATTTTCATTTGGATTTTTCTTTGGAAAAGTTTGTTTACGCATCCCAGATCCAAAAAAAGTAGCCGTCGCCAAACACACCGATTCCTTTATCCACTCAGAATTTTTTATCATTGTAATGACACTCTTTCGCCATTCTTACTTATCAAAAACTTATCCTTTAAAAATTGTCTCTTAGCCGTGGTGTTTTGCTTTCATCCACGTTTTGGGTCAAGACTCTTTTTTTTCCTGCTTTTTTTCCATTTCAAAATTTCTGCCTCAAAATGGTGCCACATTAAATGTTGACCAGCCTTTTTCGCTATAAGCGGAAATCGGTCAAACTTGTTCGTAAGTGACCTAGAATTTTGACATTTGATATTATCAATAATTCGTTTTCGTTCGTTCGTTCGTTCTTAAGCCCTGTGAGAGAGAGTGAGTGAGAGATTGTAACCCGGAGACTAAATTATTTTTATTCCATTTTTATTCGTTTTTTTGGACTCTCTCGAGATTTAATAGGAGGACTTTGGATCTCCTGAAAAATTAATATTGCAATGGCCTAAAACTATTTTTTAGGCCTTAAATCACAATGGTTGATAAACCGTAAAAAAGTAAATTATATCTATAAATATAACCATTTTTCTGCACCGCTGAATGGATGAATTTCACAATCAGTTTAATGACCAATAGTCTATCAATATTTCAGAGCTTCAAACTACGACATTTTCATCCATTGATCAATAGAAATTTATCTTAAATATGAATTTTTTAAAAAGTATTTTTATTTTACTATCTTATCATTTCTGTTGTAGTTTGAGCCCTTTTTTAATTGGAAAAAGTTCAAATAGAATCAATTATGCCTAAAAAAATACATAAAAAATGTCAAGTACATTACGAAATTCATTTATTTGGTCTGTTTGTGATATTCAGTCACTTATGTGTCATGCGTGAAATTTATGGTGATCGTCTATCTTTCGATACATAACTGACAAGGAGGATTTTTCTTTCTACGGTAATGTTGTTACCGTCCAAAATTAACCTGGTCTGCCCTGCTATTTAAATATAGCTGGAGGGAGAAGCAAAAACAAAACCAAGGTTCAGTTGCCATGCGTGATACACGCTTACAACGATAACTTCGATACCTGACTGAAAGGCAGATTGTTTCCTGTGAAAAAATGCCAAATGTTTTAATTCGAAAAAAGATAAAAAACCGGTCTTTTTGTTAAAGGTTTCCCAAAAAATCAGTTATGTGCCAAATAAACGCTTAGGCATTTTCGATAATGACTGACGATCAGATTTTTTTCCCACAAGTAGGTTACCATTTCTTTCAGCGGTTAATTGCCATCCAATCAACCCCCGTCTGTCCTTAAGGAAATAGAAAAGATCTACCTTTCCCAAAAATCTTCAGTCATGTGTCATGAATAAACGCTTAGGCGATCATGTATCTTTCTTTTGACTAAAAAGATTTTTTTTCCTGCAGTTAAAGTTGTCCTGTTACATACATGGGGAGGAGAAGAAGGACAAAAACCACGTAAATACGTCTGCTGCACTGGAAAAACTCGGGTAACCCGGTCTATAATTCCAGCTGCTAATTATGATATCAGTTTTTTTAATATTGTGATATTGAATTTTTTATTTTTACAAAAATATTCAATTAAAATATGATGCTATTTTTAGATTCTGTTTGGGAAAAATTTCTCATCAATAATAGAATGGCAATGTTCAAAACCTTAAAACGCCGATGAAAAAGATTGACACGATACGGTTGAAGATTTATTGGTAGATGTGTCAGAATATGTTCTGGGAAATTGACATCATCGACCTGAACCAATTATAGATGGCGACGAAGCCAATATTCTTTAGAACTGAAATAATGACAGACGCAATATAATGGATAAAATATAATAATTTAAAGGACAACAAAAAACTCCAAACAAAAATATGACTTCTCAAAGGATGCCGTTATTCAGGAAATTAAATATTTGTCTAATTTAGAAAATCAAAATAATAAAAAAAAACCATCTTGAAAAAGGTTGCAGAAGGATGCGATCAAAAGAAAATCTTTGACACGATTACGACAAAAGAAAGGAAGACGACGTTTGTTGTCAGAATTTTTAAACAAAGACAACATAAAAAAATAGATTGCTTATTTATAAATCGTTCTTTTATGGATGTTACAGATTCATTATTTCAAGTAATGTCCATTTAGAAATAAAAGGATTTAATTGTGGTAAAAAATTACAAGTTTACGCATTGCAAAAAAAAAAAAAAAAAAAATTAAAAAAAAAAAAAAAATGGAAAAAGACTGTTAACTGATAAAAAATGGAAAACAAAAATTAAAAATTCTAAAAAATATTGAGAATCTATAGATGAACAAGAAAAAAGTGAAAAAAATTGGATAAAAGTTCAGATCTGACAAAAGAATAAATGAAAAAAAACTGAAAAAAATGGCAGACCAATTTTATTGATCACGAAAAGAATTGTAAAATGAATTTTTCATTAATAAAAATAAAACTAAATTTTGATAGAGAATTTTTTTTAAATTGAAATTTATAGATTAAAACTATAAAATTAAAAGGATTCATTTTGAATTGCGAACACAAAACGTTAAATTTATGGATTGGATGGGTTGTTTTGCTCCCAAAAACCAATTAATTCGTTCTACTTAGTTTCAGTGTTAATTCAGAGTGGAAAAATTAAAAAATGAATTAATGATAAAATTTCCTGAATTTTATTCTGAGGATCTTTGCAGGTACACCAGAGCTAAAGCGACATTCAAACTGAAAGATAATGTGACGCATATATTTACACCAAAAAGAAAAGTACCTTTTGCAGCAGAAAATTCTATTAGTAAGGAGTTGGACCGTTTAGAAAAAAATTGCGTGTTAATTAAAATGGACTTCAGTGACTGGCCCAAAACAGACAGAACTTGGCAAAGGCTGCATATTGATTTTGAAGGCCCAATAAAGAGGGCATCTAGATTATTAGAGTTTGAGTTTTTCGAAATGGTCAAAATCTAACATTTTAAAATCCTACGTGTAGTGGTTCGATAAATTTTTGCAAGATTCTGTGTTCTGGAGACGACTGTATCGAACAATGGCACGAAATTTACGACAAAAGAGTTCAAAGATTTTTGCATTTTTTTTTCAGTTGTACATCTGACTACCACACCATATAATCCACTGTCTAATGGTCAAATAGAAAGATTTGTGGATACTTTCAAGCGAGCATTGAAAATGTCAGACGGAAACGAATCCGTTGACGAGATATTACAACACTTAAGATAGGTACCTCCACGAAATCGCTAAAAAAAGAGCATAGCTTGATGAAAAAGACGCCAAACTTGCCGAAAACTAAATTTTATTGTCTAAATGCTTATGTTATTATTAAGAGGAAAGACCAAAGTTTTTTTTAATTATTTTTAAAAAATTTTCCTTCTTTTTAGAACATTCTAAATTTTGATTAAAAAAAAAACTTTTTTTCTATTTGTATCAGCGGAACTAGTAAATAACATAGACAATTTTTAGCACGTTTTTTGGTATGACACACATTAATTTGAAAAATCGTGCAAAAATAGAAATAATTATCGGATGTTAATGAAACTTTCAGAAACTATTCACAGATGATCGAAATTATTATAAATATGTTTTTTTTTTATGAAAGTCATGGTAGAAATATTTTTTTTAAAATATTTATTACCCCATAACTAATTTTATGAAAACGCTAGAAATTCGATCGCATCGGTTTTAGTGATTACAATAATTAAAAAGCACAGGGCTTTGAGGAATGCAAATCATGTTTTTTTTTTTTTTTTAATTGGATACGCAGTACCTGAAAATCAGCTCTGAATTGTAACATACAAAACTCAATAAAACAAAGATATTATTTAATTTCAAATGCTTTTATTTGCTTTTAGTTGTTTTTATGAATATGGACAATATTTTCTGAAAGCAAAAAAATTTTTTTTCGATGAAAATGAATTTTTAATACAATTATTTGTTATTTCATTAATTATAATAGATTTTACATTTAAGTTGTTAAAATATTATAAAATTAGTTAAAAAGCCGCATCGGCTTTCATAAGTGTCCTTATGAGATAGATCTTTTTTTAGTGCGTTGTAAATTGTATCATTTTGACTAATCAGAAGATCCCCAGTAATTAAGAAATGTAATTTTGTGCTTATAATCGAGCTGTAATTATAAAATACGGAAGACCAACCAGAATATAATTAAGTTGCGTTATTTGAGTTAAGCATTGTTCTCCGCTGTTAAGGCCTTTACTTTTTGCGAAACACGTGTGGAGAAGTTAATTTGATTTTTTTCAATTTCAACTGAGAAGGGTACCTACAAGTATCAGTATCATCTTATGAAATTTATATGATCTTATTTTTATATTAATCTCAGTTACAACATTTTTCCATAAATGAAATATCAAAATTAATAATAAAATGAATGCAAATACAAATAACAGTAGAATGTAATAAATGTACATAAAAATTATAGTATTTTATGTACAATTCTGATAAAATTTCATAAGAAAGGTACCTATAAATTAATTAGATACCTTTCTTAAGAAATATGAAATTTAATGTCACTCTTAACAGTTTTATTTTAATTTCTTTACAATATATTTCCCATAAAGCATCATAAACGTAAAGGTGAAAGCTAAGTAAAAAAAAAAAAAAAAAAAAATTAGACCGCTGAAAGTTTTCGTTTAAAATAACGGGGTAAATAATTTGTTCACGTAAATGTAAATTATTTCACTTTTCTCCTTCCGTAGAACAAATTAGCCTCATGGAATTCGTAAATATATCATTCATCACATGTCAAGAGACGCGAAAGTTTATGACCTGCTTTGTTTTATTTTCAAATTACATCTTTTTTGGCACAAAAGCTAAGTTAAGTTTGGTTCAAAATATTTTAAATAAACATTATAATTTCTGATTTTTCTTAAAATAAGTTTTGAAAAAATGATAATTGATATTTAAAAAATTTCAAAGTCAGATTTCCAGTTTTTTTTAAAATGGAAAAAAATGGTCAATTTTGCTGACTCAAAAAAACTATTTTTTAACGAAAATTTCGGACGTGCTAGGAACGATTAAAAATGGAAAAAATACCCCAAAATACTTTGACCTTTCCTTTTAATAATAACAAACATTTAGACGATAAAATTTTGTTTTCGTCAAGTTTGGCGTCTTTTTCATCATGCTATGCTCTTTTTTTAGCGATCTCGTGGAGGTACCTAACTTAAGAGTATATCGAGTGACACTGAATCCAAGTACAAATTCGGGGCTGTCACCGGCAGAATTAATGTACGCGAGGAAAATAAAATCGGTATTTGACAAGCTGTTACCAAAGGAAAATAAAAAATAAATTAGAAAAAAGACAATTACAAAATCCTATACACCAGATGATGTTTTTCAAAGAATGTAGGTACGGTAAAGATTTCTGGAATGCTGGTGTCATAGACAAACGCATCGGGATATTGATGTCCATGATTACAGACCCCAAAAAGATGGTTAAAAGTCATTACAACCAGATAGGGAAAAGGTATTTGGACGATAAGAATAACCGAAAGGAAGAGCCGATGAAGGATATTTATGACCTATTATAGGTACTTTTAGTACCTTCAGTACCCTGGACTAGAGCCTTTAGTAACTCTGGACTACAGACATTTAAGAAAACGAAAAAGGAAATTGTCAGGGATTATATAAATAAATCCAAAAATAAAAGAAATTGCGACTTCCAGAGGAAGTAGTAAATTAAAAAAAAAGAGGAATATTGTGGAGTACTTGAGCACCCCTAAAAGGATACATAGCACACTCTCTTACTGAGAGAGTAGAAGTTGAACAGAACTTCTTGTCGAACTCTCTGCCTCCGGGTGGAGAGGAACCCAGGCGGGGCTATGCCAAAGGGTAGACTCTTGTCTGGGGAGGTAGACAAACCCGATCCGTCTATACAGGGTCTAAGGGGAATTCTTGCCCGAGCCTACGTGCTAAAAACGCCCCACGTTAAAAACCGTCATTGTGCCACATCCCGCCTTGTAGGGAGGCTTCGATTAAATACCGAAGTTCACGATTAACTGTTAGTCCCGTATTATTCATCAGAATAAATTACTACTACTTTTTATATGTGTATCTCCATTTCACGATACAACACTATCTATCTACCCCAGTTTGTTAATATCTATCTATCTATTTATCGTGCCAAATTTGCTATATTCTTGAGGGAAGATTGCTAAATATTTTTAATAGAGAATTTGTTGTTACAAAAAAAGTGCATATGGAATTGTGGGAGTAGAAACACTTCATTTTAACAGGTAGTTTCACAATGTAAGCGACATTCAGGCCATATATTGTTGTAGATTCAAAGTTTGCTATATTAAATTGAGAAAAGGTGTCAATATAGGAGAAAGAGCGTTTAATGCGTGAACCTACTAATGAACACTGTGGGGTAGGGATTTTCTAAGTATAGCTTAGGTGTGGCACAAGGCTGAACATAAGTGCCACCTAGTGAGGATCGAAGTCACTATTCAGCCTTAAGTTGATGTAGCGAGACAAAGTTTACTAATCATTACACTCCGTCGAATTGCCCAAATCAACCCTAAGTTTATTATGAGAGAGAGAGAGAGAGAGATAGATAGAGAGAGAGATAGAGAGATAGATATATAGACATATATAGATATAGAGATAGAGAGATATATATACAGAGATAAAGAGAGAAATATAGAGATAGATGTATATATATATATAGAGAGAGAGAAAATAGATAGAGATAGAGATATATAGAGATAAATATATAAATATATATATAGATATAGATAAATATATAGATAGAGATAGATGTATATAGACATATATATATAAATATATATATATATAGTGAGATAGAGATAGAGAGAAAATATAGCGATATAGAGATAGATGTATATATGTATATATATATATATATATAGAGAGAGAGAGAGAGAATAAATATAGAGATAGTGATATATAGATATATATATATATATTTATATATATATATATATATATATATATATATATATATATATATATATATATATACATTTCATTAAATAATATAGACAAGTGTTGTCTATTTATTTTATGTAAAATTTTTCGTATCTTCTGATAAGTTTGATAACATTATCATTAAACGAAGAAAGAAATTCACAATATTTATCCATTATTTTTAATATAATCTAAGCTTTCGGCCTACTTAAGCCATTATCAAAGATATAAATCACAAACATATTAAACAATATACGGACACGGCAGTGATGATAGTCTGTCATTGTTTACATAGTGGATCACTAAGCAACGATAAACACGCGCATATAAGACGCTAGAAGCGAAAATCGCACCGCATCTCATGACGTCACACATGACTACACGAGAGTGAGTTGTAGAATGAAATAAGGAAAGCCGTTGGTATAAACCAATGGCTTCTCTTACCAATTATAGACATTATAGACATTTAAGAATATTTGTAGACATGCCATAATTGATTTTGTTTAGGTTGGGTTTTAACTGTTTGATGTATAATGCTTCAAGTATTTTTAGTTTTTGTCTATTGTTTTCATGTCGAAGTATAGTTGTGTTTTCGACAAGTATTTTACGGAATTGTGTGTGCGGGCAGGCATGTTGTTTTAAATGCCTAAAAATGTTAGAGTTTTCATTAAAATGTAGTGTCATATATATATAGATAGATATAGATATATACAAATATAGATAGATATATACAGATATAGATAAATATATGCGCGGATGCGCTGTCTCTTTCAGTCTCTCCTCTCATTTCTCCGGGTTGACCAATCGAAATATTTGGCGTTCCTACTTCTTTGTAATGTCATCCTTAATTTAGCCTCCCAAAGATCAGTTAACAAGATGTAAGTGACAATTATATTCTTACCCTATTTTTTATCCAATTCAAGGCTCCATAGACATTCAAAGTAGAAGTTTATTTAATGAGGTTGGTTTATGGGCGAAAGAATTGCGGAAATCAAGGTTATCAAAAATAGATAAAGATTTTCTCTGAAGTTAAAGAGGTTAAGATTGCAGAGGTAGCAGAATCATTATCTCCAGAATCTGATTCATAAAGTAATAGTTCTGGGGAAGCAGCTGTCTAAATGAAACTTCTTCTTTACCAATGGAATATGAAAAGAACTTGGATAACACGAACCTGTGTACGTAGCATGCCAAAAATTTAGCTTTTTTGACTATCCTCTAATTTATTACACACCTGCAACCATTATCACTGCAGGTATCGTCCTGGGTATGACGATAAACTGTATCCGCGTCCTGGGTAAGACGATAAACTACATCGGACAGCAAGGATTCTATTCAGGAGGTTTTGAGGAGCGTGGAACAACCTCTTAATTGCTGACTTTCCCAGGTCTACCTTGACCCGGGGTGGTAGCACCTGTTGGGGTCCCAGCTGCGGGCAAGTAGTTGCCCCCATACTGATGTTGGGGCGCTGTGAAAGTGTAGAAATTGGTTTTAATACCAGCAATGTGTTTTTGAGTAAAGATTGTTACCAGCAATACATTATTACCAGCAGTGCATTTTTTAGGAAAATGAATAATACTAGCAGTGCATTTTTGAAGAAAAAAAATATTACCAGAAATACATATTTGAAGGATAAAACTATTAACAGGAATACTTTTTGTGAATAATTTTTACCAGCAATACATATTTAAAGAAAGAAAACATTATCAGCAATACATTTTTGGAAAAATATTAGCAGTAATAAAAATCTTGTCTGCATTAAATAACCTATTGACGTTGATATACAGTAAAACACAACAAGCATTGCAGATGTGGCAAACTAAGTTATTATGTACAGGGCTTGACCTGTTTGGCAATCTTTGTTCGTGGGCATTCATTTAATAGTTTAAACTAATTTTTTATATTTTCCTAAAATTTGATTCAGTCGCTCTGTATGCTTCTGTGTATTGATAATAAAGTAAAAAAGGGATTGTCAGTGGTCAGGAATAAAAGTATACCTGACAGAATAGAATTATTAGTTACTCTTTTTTTTTATCCGTAAAAACACTAAGATACCTTGAAACAGCTGTTACCATTTTTTAACGATATAGATGGAAGGGTTACATGAAAGATACGATCTCACAAATTCACAACGGGTTTTTCGCAACTCACTAAAGTAAGGCCAATAATAAAATCGATAATATGTTCGATATCTAAAGGTACAGGATTATGATACTAGCCACACCATCGCCAGTACGTTACTTTTATTGTTTGGTTTATCTTATGCCCCATAAAAAAAGATTAGCTAAGATCTTTGAAATCTTCAGCAAACCTTCTTGTCTTGTTGCTGGAGTTATTGATTTTCTCACCTCAAAATTAAACCGGATTTTATCGAATATGAGACGAATTATTTCCGAAACTAAGACGATTTTTTCTCACAATATCTTCAATTCCAATTTGGCTTATCATTGCAGGAATGGCTATAAAATTGTCGCTTCTGAAAAACACTGGAATAAATTCCTTAGATTTATTTCATTTACTTATAGCTTTTTTTCTATTTTCCTTGACAGCACTCTAGCTATTCCAGCTTCTTGTATTTTATTTCATAAGATTTTTCCGCCTCTAGGAAAAATCGGATGCATATATGAAATTCGGGGTAGAAAGATTATGTTTCACCAGATGTCCAAGACAAGGAGTGCCTATTTTCCCTGAAAATTTGTATTCGAAACTGTATTTTTTTATTAGATGGACTAGATCATAATGCTATGATGGCTGTTCACTCAAGGACACATGGTACAGTGGATAATGGCGTTAGTTAGATCCAGTGACAGGAGCCAAAGAGTTGTGAGTTCAATATCTGGTTAAGGCAGTGGAGAACTTTCAGAGGGAAATTAACAGGAAATAACTGATAACTGACATCCATTAAAACATGGCACGTGGAACTAGAACAGTCTACCCCAGTGAGTGAAATAAAGAGTTCAGTTCGACATTCCAACCACCTGAAGAAAGCCGGAGCGTACAACGGCTTGAACGTTGTAATAAATATGGCGGCAAAGATGAGGACAATAGTCCGAATAATGTCAATAATGTGACTTAAACGAATTTGACTATCGCTGACAATTTTTTAAAAATGTTTTTAGGCCTCGTAAGAATAACAAGAAGAAGCCTTGAAAGCTTATTACAGATGTGGCAAATAAAGTTGTTCTCTGCACGACCGACCTTTTTTTTAAGTTTTGTTCAGCTTGCTAGTGGGCAGTCATGTGACGGGTGAGACGGATCGATTTCTGACATACCCTGCTTGTTAAGTCATACCCTGCTTGTTAAGTCATTCCAAGCATATTACTGATGATAATTTATCAAAGGTCTACAAATATGAATCTTCTTCTGACTGACTGTATTAGAGAGCCATACTCTGCCACGTTCATCTTATTTAGACCGCTGGTCTGCCGGGTCAATGACTGTCCCTTTTGTAGCTGGACGCTCGATTTTTGCCCAACTCATTGAATGTTCTTGGAAGATCTTAGTACCTTCATAATTTGTACAGCTTCAGTTATTTCTATTAAAAGCAACAGTCTCCGCCACCGGAAGTCTAAAAGCTTGGCAGAAGAGATTAGTTGGCTCCAGTTCATATAAGAATTATTGCAAAAACATCCTCTTTTGAAATGTATCGATTTTCTACATGGCGTACAGCAATATAATCGTTTAAACAGTCCCTGAAGTGCTTTCTTGGTTTATTCTTTTGTCGAATGCCGTAGAGCAATTTGTCGTAGAGCATTTTCTTAGGTATTCCGCTGTCATCACGACAAATAAAGAGAAGTCTGAAGCGATGAAGTTACGCTTCGATGCATGAGGTTAATAATGGTTTAGTGATACAAGTCTTGCTAATTAACCCATACCTAGGGGAGAAGAGATGGATTCATACCTTTCCCAAGGGTATTTGCGCCGAAGTGAATACAACGAACCCAACGGGAATTGGAACTTGGTTCTCAGAATAAAAATTCCGAGCCATTACCCATTACGTCAACCAGACATCCAAGCTTACAGCTCTTGGTATTCTTAAGAGGTCACCAATCTAGGTACTGACCAAGGTCGACGTTGCTTAACTTCGGTGATCGTATGGAAACCATTGTTTCAACGTGATGTGGCCCTACACCTTGATATACAGTGGATACCAAGAATCAGTCTTAAACAGTGCTTGGTGGAATCTCTCTCAGCAACCAATTGCGACTTAGTGGCTTTTTTGCCTTGCTTGGTATGAAATGATTAAAAAAGAAACCGGGAAAATAGAATAAAGTTAAGCTTAGAAAAAAAAAGGAAAAAGAAATTTGCATGAATAAAAGGATTTAGAAAGGTTGAAAAATAAAACTGAATAATCCGTTCTGTGTAGGAATGGGATGACAAACAACAGGAAGTTGAATATGCTGATGAACAGAACCGGAAGTTGGTAATGAAATACGCCACCGGAAGTCCAAAAGCTTTGCGGAAGAGATTAGTTGGTCCCAGTTCATATAAGAATTATTGCAAAAACATGCTCTCCCGAAATTTGTCGACAAAATATACAGATACATGCTCGTATCTCTTCCTTGCCAAGAAGATTGTACTCTTCTCTGTCTCGTCCGCCATAATTTTTTTCTTTCTTGTATTGAAGTCAGAATGCTGCGATCACTTGTCTGTATCTTTTTTGTGTGTTAAAACCATTTCTTATTTTGTGAAATTTATCACCTCATTAAATCTTCATGCAATAATGAAATGAGTGGGGGGTATCTAGGAAGTGCTGAAGACAATCTAAGCGCTTCACGATCTTCCAAATAACTGTTTAACAGTACCGATGGCCTTGTGCAAAGACCCGAAACAGGCTTTGTTGTTGTTCATACACATTCTTGTAGATCTGTCTCGGTGTGATAAATGGATATGAAAATTCATATCCATCTTTCCTCTATTAAACCAGAAGTCACACTGTGGATTTGGCGGTATCGTTGCCACAATGTCAGCATTCAGTCGAGATGGCAAAATCCCAAAGCTGATATACATGCGTATTTATATACAAACATGGACACGCACATGATGGTCGATTCGTTAATCGAGTATGACTATTTTAAACATCTTAACATAGAAGGTAAGATAACTATGTGCTTTTAACCTAAATCTTCCATGTGTACAGAAAAATACGTTTATTTGATTAAAATTATAGACAACATAAATTACTTCCGTTTTAAAACTCAAGTATTATGCTATAAAATTAAAAATAATTATTAATTAATATATTTAAAAGTAGAAAATCGAATAAACAAATGAAATAAGTTGTTTGTTTAACGGCATATCAACTTCTCATGGGTCATTTAATGCCGAAATTTAATTTTGTTGAGAGTCTTAGCAATTTCTTTTAAAAAATGTATTGCTGGTATTATCGTCGTTTTTTTTTTTTTTTTTTTTTTAATATAAGGATGTTCTAATAACTTGGACTGATCGTAAATATGAATTAAGTTTGAGTCTAATGATATTTTTCCTTTCAGATTTAGCGGACATTTGGGTGATGTTATTCACACATGCCATGACTTAAATAACATGATCCAATAGAGAAATAAATAAATTTTCAGTATCTGTCTATATTTCTGAGATGAGGTGTTATGTACACTATTTACATTATTCGGACTATTATTCCCATGTTCGTCGCCATATTTATTACAACGTTTCGGCCGTTGTATGCTCCAGCCTTCTTCAGGAGGCTGAAATGTCAAACTGGACACTTTATTTCGCTCATTGGGGTAGACTGTTCTAGTTCCACGTGCCATGTCTAATGCATGTCAGTTATCAGTTATCTCCTGGTTAATTCCCTGTTCAAGTTCTCCACCGCCTTAACCGGGTATTGAACTCATACTCTTTGGGTCCTGTCACTTTATCCACTATACAATGTGTCCTTGAGGACACATGGCACATTGGACAAAGGCGTTAGTTAGATCCAGTGACAGGACCCAAAGAGAGACAGAGACAGAGAGAGAGAAAGAGGGAGTGAGAAAGATAAAGAGAGATAGAAAGAGAGAGAGTGAAAGAGAGAGAAAGAGGGAGTGAGAGTAAGAGAGAGTGAGTGAAAGAGAGAGAAATATACAGAGAGACAGTGCGAGAGAGAGGCAGAGAGAGAGAGAGAGAGAGGATTGAAATTTCTAGGGCGCATAACGATGAAAGATAGCTTAGAAAACGAATAAAGAAAAACTTTTGGAACACATACACATCATGGCTGTCGACTCATTTATGATCTATAAATATTTTAACACATTAATAAATTGCAACCATTGCATTAACAATGTACGCTAGTTTTACACTAAATTTTACGTGCGCATCAGAAAAATACGTTTATTTAATTGAAATTATATGCAAGAGAGATTACTTAGTAGAAGCTGAACTATTAAGCTACAAAATTAAAAATAAATATAAATTATTATATTACAAAGTAAGAATAAAGTAAAACAAATAAAATAACTGAAATATGTACAAGTGACTTATATTACTAATCTGTTATTTAGTATTGGTTCTCCTATTTGACAGTAAATGATGAACAATCTTGATGTAACAGAAATGTGGTTCTACATAAGGATGCTGAGAATGCCATGGTCTGAACATGTGAACAACAAAAAAGTTTTAAAGAAAAAACATCAGAGAAAGAAAGAGACAGATGAAATTTCTGAGTAAAATGGCTTAAAAAACCCTTTGTCAGGATCGCTTTTGCATCCAACATTTTTCTCTTTTAAATATCATCTGAAACAAGTCATTATTCTACATTTTGTCCAATATGTCTTACTGAATTTTTTTAAAACTATATCCTCCTAGCATCAAGTTAAACTGATAACTTTATTTCTTTTCTATGCATCCAAAACTATAATTATAGAGTTTTGGAAAAGAAAAATTTCACTGAAACATGTTTGAACAAGTTTTCATCCAATATCAAGAAATATCAATTTTCATCAAAATGTTTACCATATATGGAGAATGGTTGGCCTCAGTCTAAAATAATGCCAGAAGGATATGAGTTCAGAAAAGGAATTTATCAATTGTCAAGAACATAAAAATTTAATATTAGAATAGATACTGAATATTATTAGAATTAATATTGAATATTAAAAGAATATTTTAAATAATTTTTAAGTGGTTTTACTGATTTTTACTTGTAGTAACATTTACAAAATATAATAGATATCTACTAATCTAAAAAATGTTGGGTTAATTGATTTACATTTTTGAACAGTTGATAATTACATAAATCAAAATAGATGATTACAGATGGTGTTGGATATGTAGTAGCCTGGGGTGTATAACTGATTGATTTAGGTACTAATCTTTTTTTCTTTAAGTAAATGCCATGATAAATGCTAACACATTTAAAATTAATTTAAGCTCTATAGAATTTTCTCAGATATTCCTTTTAGTCTGGTATAAAATCAAAACCAGTTAATAATATATAACATATTTAAAATATTTAATATAAAAAAATCACTTTATTCCTCTAGAGATTTAAGATTACTATCATAGTAATAGAGAAAAACTTTTTACAACACACACATACACACAATGGCTGTAAACTCGTTGAGTATGACTATTTGAAACACCTTAACACAAGGTATGACAACTATTTACTTTAACAATGTTCACTAATTTTACACTAAATTTTACGTGTACATCAGAAAAATATGTTTATTTGATTGAAATTATATACAAGATGGATTACTTTGTAGAAACTGAACTATTAAGTTACAAAATTAAAAATAAATATAAATTATTATATTACAGAGTAAGAATAAAGTAAAACAAATAAAATAACTGAAATATGTACAAGTGACTTATATTACTAATCTGTTATTTAGTATTGGTTCTCCTATTTGACAGTAAATGATGAACAATCTTCTCAAAGATGAAGAGGAGACTTGATGTAACAGAAATGTGGTTCTACATAAGGATGCTGAGAATGCCATGGACTGAACATGTGAACAACAAAAAAGATTTAAAGAAAAAACATCAGAGAGAGAATGTGTGTGTGTGTGTGTGAGAGAGAGAGAGCGATAAAGAGAGAGAATTGTAAAGATAGATTAAAAAATAAAGAAAAACATTTGGAACACACACATATCATGGCTGTCGATTCGTTCATAAACTGTAGCCATTTTAACACATTAACAAATTGCAACAATTGCATTAATAATCTATGTTAGTTTTACACTAAATTTTACGTGTACATCAGAAAAATTGTCTATTTGATTGAAATTATATACAGGATCGATAACGTTGTAGAAACTGAACTATTACGCTACAAAATTAAAAAAAATAAATATGAATTATTATATTACAGATTAAGAATGAAGTAAAATAAATAAAATAACTGAAATATGTACAAGTGATTTATAATTTGTGTCATCTCCATTGTTTCTTAAAACCCGCAAAGGTTTGAAACTTTTTTTGTTGCAAACATTGTATATTTCTATTGTAAGATTTCACATACCTAGTTAATCCGGGCTTAATTCTACTTACTTTATTACACAATGCGCAGGTTAAAAGTGGGGAAATTATGTGGAGGTTTAATTCCATATTTACGTATATAAGTGGTCATACCAGCTTCAGTGACACGGCCAGAAACTTCACACAAAAAGGTGCATTGTCATTATCCACAGACAATCCTTTTGCCGCAGTCCTTTTCACCTTTGCAAAATTTTTATTTTCAAAGAGCTCTAAACCCTAAGAATGATTTTTTTCCTACATTTTAGTCGTTCGGTCAATTATACTGATCTTAAAAGCTGTTAGTGTCTTGTTTATTGAGTGGTATGTGTATGAATGTATTTCCTACTTCCATGATACGTAATTTTGTCCCAGTCACAAGCAAAGCTTAGCAAATAGCAACACAAGGAATAGTAAAAAATGCATCCTAATATCTTTGAAAATAAATCATGAAAATTCATAGATAAGAAAAATAAATCTGCGAAGACCTTTGATCACCTAAGGGACATGACATATAATAAACAGAAAAAAAGTCTTTTTACATCAAGTACCTTTCAGACATGCATATATCTCTGATATATATATATATATATATATATATATATATATATATATATATATATATATATATATATATAATCCATATGGATAATCCCAATGAGGATGAAATCCTGAGAGCTCAATGTTAAGTCAGACCGAATAATTTGATTTAAAGAAAATTTAAATTGATTCTTCGTTTCACCTTTGAAAGTGAAATTTGAAGATCCAGACAAAATAAAATTCTCTAGTGAAATAAATTATAAGAAATCAGGGCCTTAAAGTGGTCTGTTTTTTTCTTCAAATATATATATATATATATATATATATATATATATATATATAAATATATATATATATATATATTAAAAACAAACCACTTTAAGCTTCCATTATAATAATTTATTTCACCTGAGCCCTTTTAAAAGACTCCGGATCATCAGATAGCACTTCCAAAAATGAAACGAAAACTGAAATAAAATTGATGGGTCGTGTAAGTTTTCGTAATTTAACAGAGAGTGTAATACGATTAGTTAGAGAGACATGGTAGAGTTTAGGGAGGGTTTAATTGAATATCTCTCTCAATCATACTTAGTATTGGGGGAGGAGGAGTGACCAGACCTTGACCTATTTAAACAGTTAGATTAACGGAAGTGATATATTGAAATGGGAGGAGAAAAGAGAGAAAAGAAAAAGGAAAAATGAAAAAGAAAGAAGAGGGAGAGGGAAGTAAAGAGAAAGAGGCTGTAAATGGGTTTTACATATTTAGGAGATGGTTGGTAAGTTTTAGCAATTTATGTAAGAAATAGATTTTAATGTTTGATAGTAATTTAGATGTCAAACAAACCCCGAAGAAATTAATTTGATGCTTGCTAGCAATTTAAATATTTAACTTTTTTTTACAAACAATTTAGGGAATTAATATAAGTTAAATACTGTATTTATTATCACATTCATAGAGAACATATTAACATTTTTTTAAACTATAACATATTTACCCGACCAACTCTTTTAATATTGTAAAAGACAGTTTCGGTAACATGTTTATCAGTTTGAATCTAATTTATGAATGTAATTTGTAATTATTTTTAGATGGGTAATCTTTCTTACTTAAATTTTAGGTTTCGGATTAAGATGGATTCATATTTGCAGGTAATATTAAAGATTTTATTTTTTCATATATATACAACATATATATGCTTTTCAAATACATATATATATATATATATATATATATATATATATATATATATATATATATATATATATATAATCAGGCATTATTTCCTATTATTATAAATGTTATTTTTAGTGGGCATATGTGCTTAGGTTGCCATCACTGTTTTTTTTTATTTGTTAAAATTAAATTAATAACGACCATCCTACAAATAAAACATGTGCAACGACTTAACGTTTATCGTAAGAAGAAATATCAGTGGTATTGTAAGGTTTATTCAAAGATATGCTAAACTGAATTAATTCTTAGATATTGCTAATATTTTGTTTTCGCAATACTGGAGTACTTATTAGCAAGGAACGTGCAAGATTCACTCGTATAGAATGGTTCTCTGGGCTTACCTGGAAAAAAACGTCTTGAACTATATTGAAGCCAAAACCGTGGAGTAGGCAAGAAAAAAGGGTTCAATTATCGCTTCCCAATATGTCATGACAATTCACAGATAATAAAAAAGGGTTCTATAGCGAGTCATGTCCAGAGGAATATAGCATTGAAAATGTAATGGTCAGCGATAAATAATTATCAATAATAAATAATTGCTAGCAATAAAACTCATGGCTAGCAAGTGGACCTACTGAATAGACATATCAACATACAAGCTTGGTATGTCTTTTTATGAAAACCATCTTTTCTTTCCTCTGTGTAATGAATTATTTAGATCGTATAGCAGATGATGTGTATGCACGCAAAAAAGCCTAATACAAGCCAGATACATTCTTGCTTTTATTGGTTCACCTGAAAATTGGAGCCACGAAATTCAGAAAGAAAATCTGTGCCAAATAATAGAATTTACGATCTGTGGATTTAGATATCTTGAAGGTGTTTGTCATGGTTGGGCATTCTTGCTTTCTCCATAATCTCAAAGGCAATAGTGTCTCTGGCCGAATATTTGGCTTAATCATGTCATTCTTAGTAAATCAGGTAATGAAGGTTGTCGTTTTGAACGGTTACGATTCTAATTTCTGTCATATTAATGGACAGGTTCCCCAGGTCTCTACTCTTGGAACTATGTTGTTTCTATACTTCATCAACGATCTTCTCAATGTTCCAAACTAGATATATATGCTGATGCCACAACTATTTACTCCGGTTTTAATAGTAAGTCCGAGAGGTAGGACAAAGTAAAACTCGCAGTTGCTCTTGAAGACGACTTCCAATCAGCTGTTAAATGGGGGAAGAAATGGCTTGAAAATTTTAACATCCCCAAAAGGAAACTGCTATTTTTTTAATCATCAAAAAATCATTCCTGCCTACCATAAGCATGTCTGGTGCTTACCTTCATTTCGCCTTCTTGGTCTCGCGTGTTCTACTGATATGAAATGGATCAATTATAAAGAAACAATTGTTAATGTCTGTTGATAACAAAGTTGGTTCACTGTGTCGTTCCAGAAATTTTTTCTTGTCAAAATAAATCTTTCTCATTTACAAATCTAGCATTCGTCCGCCCATTGAATATGGCTGCCATATCTGATTCGCTGCTCCGGTTGAATATCTCGAAGTCTCTTTTCGGTTATAGGTCCTGACCTGACATATCGACATATCATATATATGATATGATATATATTGACATATCATTTTTCTAACACTGTGATGTGCCTTGCCTCTGTCTTTTCTATAAATATTTTCATGGCCAATCTTTTAATGACCTCTCCTCCTTACTAGATCGACCGCATGAGTTTAAGGGAACTACTAGATTGAAATCGTTTTAATGCTGAAATAGCTAAGTATAACCGTAAGTCCTATTCTATGAGTTTCTTCTTTTCCAACTTCTCATCTGTGAATCTCTGTTCTGATTTCTTACTTACCAGCTATCTATAATTTTCTAAAATATAAATACAAAATCAATCGCCATCTTTTCAATTCATGCAATATCTTCTTTTGTTCTTTCTCTTCACTGATGCCTTCTCATTCTCTCCCATTCTCAGTGGCTCCCTTGCGTCTTAGTGGCATTATCGCCTTGCTTGAGGTGAAATGGTTTAAAATGAAAAACAAAAACATCAAGCAGCAACAGAAAAATAAGCAGTACCTATAACTAGAAGAAAATGATATAACTGACGAGGCAATTTTTTTCCCGCAGTAAGTTGCCATTTCTTTCTGCGGTAGACCAGTTGCCATCCAAGGCTATAGAACCCGGTCTGTCCTACTATTTACCCATAGATGTGGGGAGACGGAGAGGATTCATACCTTTCCCAAGTGTATTAGCACGTAAGTGAATATAATGGATTCGCCTGGAATTCGAACTCGGCTCACTGATTCCTCAATCCGAGCTGCTATCCATTACTCCAGCGTGCCTCCATTGTAGGTATCAGTCAGTCAGTCATGTGCCATACGTGATACACGCTTTGTGCGACCATGTATCTTTCGATACATGACTGACGAGGCAGATATTTTGCCCGCAGTAGGATTTTTCTGTGGTAGACCAGTTGTCATCCAAGACTATAGAACCCGGTCTGTCCCACTATTTACCCATAGCTGGGGGAAAATAAGAGGATTCATATCTTTCCCAAGTGTATTAGCACGTAAGTGAATGTAATGGATTCGACTGGAATTCGAACTCCAATCCGCTGTTCATTGCTCCACCGTGCCTCCTCCATTATTACCATGACATATTTTAAGAAGCATTATAACAAAGCTTCTAATCATTCGAAAAAAGTAAACTCATCTCTTCCTTTTCATGTTCAATGTTAGAGGCTTTTTTTTCCGAATTCAATTATCAACACGTGATCTCTTGAAATCATCGAGGAAAAAATATGTCAAAATACAAATATGAAGGAAGAATTATAGACATATTTTGAATTACTGACTTAAGAAGACGGACTAACAATGAAAGGCGCCGAAAATTGAGAAGAGAAGGCAACATTTTCCGATTTTCTTCCATTAACTGTTTCTGTTGTACTATATATATTTTCAGTCTACTGTTGCCATCATTATTCTTAACATGAGATTCAAATTGATATATTCCTCGAACTTACCATATTTTTCATGGAATACACCGTAATAAAGTTTAAAGAAGTGCGCAGAGGATACCTGAAAAGTGAAGCAAAGACAACGAAAAATAATGTGTAAATATAGATTCTTAAGTGTATACAGAGTATATGCGTGTAGATGACTTGTTTATTTTATGTGCCGTGTCCTTTCAGGACATAGGCGATTGTGGCCAACCACATCTTTTCGTCCAATGTAGATCTTAATAAGTTTTCTCTTTTTGTTATTTCTCTCAAACCTTATTTTACACTCCATCAAGTATGTTACTCACTGCTTTTCTCTGTCCTTCTTTCCTTCAATCTGTCGTGAGAGTATCAGATTTTCCAAGCCTTCCTTCCTAATTATGTGTGTCAGAAAGTTCAGCTGCCTCTTCCTGATGTTAACCATAAATCTCCTAATACTCTGCTAAGCAAGTCGTCGAAATTATGTCCTACCTTTGTGCTTAGTCGCATTATTGACGCCGTTGTGCTGGTACGCGCGGAAAGTAGCAGTATTGGGCTTTTTAAAAAAAAATCTGACACTGATTACAGAAGGGGAAATAACCTCTCATTTATACAAGTTATTTTATTTTTAATTTAATTAAATTTTAATTTAAGTTATTCACGAGCACATGTGAATATATTTCATTGTATTCTGTTCTCTATGTAGAACGTGTGAGAGCACGTGCGAAACCCTACCCTCGTCAGCGGCCAACCAAGGGCGGTAACACAGTTTCGGTGGCAAGGGAGGTACTGCCACCCCTGGCGCTACCATCAGCCTTTGTCACCGGACAGTGTATTGTTTTTGCATACGTGTCGGTCACTCGCGATTTCTTTTTATACTGCAACTGGAATTTTCAACGTTGTGTTAAAATGGAAGGTAAACATGTATTTCCCGTTTGAAGTAGCATTGTGTTGTAAGTAGCATTGTGTTGCAACACAGTTTCAGTGGCAAAGGAGGTACTGCTACCCCTGGCGCCACTAGCAGCTTTTGCCACTGGACAGTGTATTGTTTTTGTATACGTGTCAGTCTCTTGCGATTTCTTTTACACTGCAACTGGAATTTTCAACCTTTTTTGTTAAAATACACCACGCGCTCAGTAGAATGAAAGGTAAACAGATGTGTTTCACGTCGGAAGTAGCATCGTGTTGCACATTTTATGTGCAGCATTGTTTTATTTAACTTGATTTATTTGGGATCCTGACCAGATCCAACTCGATGCCTCTTGAGCTGTGGTCTGGAGACGATGTGAATCACGCTTTGGGTACCGGTCATCTTTGCCCATCTTCAAAAGAAAGGAAACGATTGACTGCCCAAGGAATCCACGGCAAACGACCTCAATAGGTAGCACGTAGCATAAATTATTTCTTTATAAAATACAAGTACTAGAAAGAGCAATAACAGTTAGTGGTATTGAGAATTCTATTTTCTTGCAAATTTTAAGAGAAAGATTTTATAAATTTCAGCCAATAGAAACGATGTTCGGTTAATGAATGTCTAATATTTCTTGCATGGAAAAGGTTTTTCTCATTACCATAACTAATTTGAGAAGCATTATAACAAATCTTGTACTCATTCGAAAAAAGTAAACGCATCTCTTCTTTTTTCCTGTTCAAGTTAAATCCTGAAAGGGAGGGATATAAAATTAACAAATTTGGGTTTGGTTTATTTTGTTTTACGGCCAGTATATCAACACATCAATGGGTTATTTAATGCCGACAAGATTTTTAAGATAGGTTCATATGAATCGAATATATATTAATTCTAAGAAATCACTTTCTAGATCAGGTTTCATTGACGTATTTTTGCAATGAGGTTTTTGTCGAGAGACAAATGTAATGCTGATAATATTTTTCAAAAACATATTGCTGGAATTTTTACTATAAAAATGTATTTTCATACTTTCGAAGTGTTTTGATCCCCTATTTGCCCATACATGGATGAGGATGGACCTGGGAACAAAAGCCATTAAGAAGTGGTCCCACACTCCTCAAAACGTTCTCGATTAAACACCTTGCTGCCGGATGTAGTTTATCGTCATACCCAGGACGTTTAATCATTAAGAATGAGTAATATATTTTTGGGCAGTACTTATAATAATCTATTAGAAGACAAATGTTTATTCTAAAATCGGACGTTATTTTCAGGACAACCTAATACAAGGGAAGATAATAACATAATCAATATGTTAACTTTCCACACAAACCAAAACAAAAGGTTTGGAAGGAAACTGCCATCGGGATTAGAAAGAGTTATAACGGTTAGATTCGAGAAGTCTAATTTCTTGGAAAACTTTTTTAAGAAAGAGTTTTTATAAATTTCAACCGATAGTAACCGTTTGGCCAATGGATGTCTAATATTCCCTCAGCATTATCATTACCATAAACAACCCCCGCCCCCTAGCGGTGGGCATAGGCAAGGAAATGCAAAGATATCACTCACCGGCTGCCTTCTTCGTTTAAACTCGTAACATACTTCGGATATTTGTCAAGATCACCAACGATAGGACAAAATGTCAGGGATATGGATTCCGACTTCAAGCAAGACTAGTTGTGTTCGGTGATTAAAAATTGCCTTAATTTGAATGAATTTTGAAAAATTCATTTTCGTGTTGATGATATTACGTCATAATCCGTGTCCCTTCAGGACCTGAGTGATTACGGCCTTTCTGCAGTTCCCGGGGTTTGTTTTTTTTTTTGGAAGGAAGAACGTTTCATTAAGACAGCTTTTCCTCTAAGAAAGGCCAAATTTCGAAACAGATTCCCGCGGTGATACTTCCCTGAAACTACAATCTTAATCTCTTCAAGACAAAAGTAAAATGTTATTTATCCTTATTATCCCCATGATCTTCACTTCCCTTTTGCACACCCGCCCATTCATCATAACACCTTAAAAGTTAAAATTGTTTGGTGAATGCCTAATATTTCTTGTATGGAAACGGTTATTCTTAGCATCGCCATTACTATGCCCCCACCCAAAGTAAAACGTTATTTATCCCGCCCATTCAGCATAACACCTTAAAATTAAATCTCTACCTTTCTGTCTTGTATTTAGTATAGCATTAGTGACCTTAAGTACAAGCCCCCCCCCAAAAAAAACAAAAAAAAACGCAAGGGTTAAATGACAGTATAGAGAAAGACACCACTATATACTATTTAACCCATAGTTTGGAGGAAATGAGATAGATTTATGCCTTTCTCTAGGCTTTTAATGCAGTAAAGTGGAAATCAGTCTAGACCGAAATTTGAACTCGGCTCACCGATTTCATATTTCCTCGACGATAACAGCGACGCTACTTCCATATCATGTTCCTTAATTATTGTTTTTAATTTAAATAACATCCCCCACCCCTGTGAATACTTTGAAACGAATTCATCACATTCCACACAGAGTTGCGACAGCGAAGCGGGTCAAAATTTTGGGTACATATCTTGTTCAATAAAACTCATTCAAGTAGTCTGAAATAAGATATTACTTGATTTATGTCATCCTAATAAAATATTTTATATATATATATATATATATATATATATATATATATATATATATATATATTTTTTGAATTTAATACGTTAACTGTCTTAAGATATTCATTACTATCAGAACATAGGTAAGTTTTACTGCTATGAAAAACGGCAGATACATGATGGTGGTCAAAGAACAGAATTCCTGGCAAAAGGAAATGTTAGAAGAAGCATTTGTTAAGTTTGTTCTTATCTGTATATTTATCAGAGGAACCACCACGTTGAACATTAAACGATTGTAAGGAAATGAGCACTGCCAGAGAGAAATTGGTAAAATATTTACTATAATTCTTTTGTAAATACTGAAATGTAATGTTTTGTTCGTGAAGTTTGAATGTGAGACTAAATCGATCCTCTGAGGCACATAACTCTTTTGATGTTCTTCTGTCACACCGAGTAAAAAGCTTATTTTTGTATCACTTAAGATGAACTCAGTAAATATTACGTTTATCTCTGATCAAATTCCCTCAGGTCAAATGTTTCTGAATGACATTAAATTTTATTCTGTCCTCTTATATTTCCTGACGTAAATTACACACCACAAAAATAATACATTGTTGCAGAGTAGCATTCAGCATACTTCCTGCTCTTCCCTACTTTGACAATGGACTGCTCCTATTTATAAATATGGCAAGTAACCACATTAGAGTAGGATTTGAGTAGTATTTGATTTACTGAGTTTTTTCCGTTCTATGTATGAGTACTTAATAAACCTCTTCTTCTTTGTTGCCTCTACAGAGTCTTCTGTTCTTTTGATACTCTATTACGTCATCATAATGCCCGGCTATTTTGAATAAAGACAACATTATAACATATATAAATATATTATCGTTATTATTATTATTATTGCTAATAATAATAATAATAATATAAAATTATTGTTTATTCGCCTCTTTATTGTTGTTTCATTTATGAATTGTTTTAATTGTTTATTATTAATTATTATTGATAAATTTATTGTTTATTTACTCCGTACATTTAAAGTTAACCATGAAGGAATATTGTTTTACGGAACATTTCGACATAATCAAGAATAGAACTAACTTGAAAAGCATGATCTGCGAAACATATGATGAAACAGTCGACCATATTATCTCAGGATGTTTAGAACAAGCAAAAACTGAATATACCCATAGACATAAGGTAGCGACATACGTTCATTGAACGATATGCAAGAAGCAAAAAATCGAAACCACTGAGAGATGGTATGGGTACCAACTAGAAATACCCAAAATACCCAGTTACCCAAAATAACGATGTAACTATCCTCAGGAACAAGACAATACAAACTGACAGGGAAATAACAACCAATAGAAATGATATTGTCATAAAGGACAAGAAATTCAGGGAAATACTTATTGACCAAATAGTATAATCTGAGAGAAGCACATCCATGAAAATTAATGAGAAATTGTGATTGAGATTAACAGGATGTGGGGAATGAAGACTGAAACTGTACCAATAGCAATCGGAGATCAGTAGAAATGGAATGGACAATTTTACTAACAGTGTTCCAAGTAACATCAACATACAAGTTGCCCAGAAGATCGCCCTACTAGGAACATTCATTATACTAAGAAACGTGCTATCAATTAAATGACAATTCTTTTATACCTCCTAAGGACCATATTTAAGCCCTGCTTTTCAGGAAACATAACATACACAAATAATAATAATAATAATAATAATAATAATTAAAGCTTGTTTTGTTGAAGTTGCAAGTATTTATGCTGTGATTAGCTCTTATTTACCATGGTAATTGTTGAGGGTTTCTCCCCTTTTTTACACAAATGGACTCACCCAGTATATACATATACTACCGCTACGCGAAGACCCAGGAGAGCAAGACCGAAGAGTCGAGTGACAGAGTGGCAGAGTAAAAGGTTGTAGGTAACCGAAAGAGTGAGGGTGAGGTAACAACGTTGTAGGAGTCACAGTGAGCGAGCACGTAGACTCAATAAGAAGTCATACAGCGATACTTCAATACCAAAGACTATATATATATTTTGCTACTAACCCGTATTCCTGGAACTACTAACCTGCTTTACCAGTTTGTATTATTACGGTAATACATTATTTTCATATATTTATTCCTGGCGTTTGTTATTTATTGGTACCGGATTTCAACCCGGAATCCACAACAGTAATGGTAGCGGTAATATTAGCCTTTTTCTTATAAGGGAACATTTATTGGTCAAGCTTTCTGTGTTATTTTCGGTTGAAAATAATAAAATAGCCTTTTAGCAAAATAGATTTCTAAAGTCCAGTATGGATGGCGGTTGCCTTCCTTAATCTTTTGTTCGAAATAATGTGGAACGTCAACATCTTGTTTATATCAATATTTTCTCTTGTGCTTACATATGCTATCCATTTTAGTAGTTGCTGCTGTTGGAAATCCTCAACTGCTGTGGTTTTTTGTTTGGTGTGTGTGTGTGTGTGTGTGTGTGTGTGTGTGTGTGTGAAGGGGTAAAAGTTATGACTGAGGGATTTCATCATGGGTTAATTCCATTCCATTTCGTTTTGTCACGTCCGAGTTAAAATCACGCAACAGGACAGAGTACAAGGGAAGTGTTTTCATGCCTTTTTCAGTGCGTCATAAACATTAACAGTATCAATAGTCTATGACTTGTACCTCACATGAACTAAAACTTTTAGTCTTGCACTGAAAAGATGAAACAGAATATGACTCATGGGACCTTGAAAATAGAAATGTTTACGGCTTGGTTGGCAATATTAAATATCAAGTCTGAGTGATTGTCGAGTGTTTGGAGTTATATTTCAACTGGTAGTTGTACAGACTTTATTGATTATTTTCTACTCTTCTCTTCATAATAATAATAATAATAATAATAATAATAACAAAAGAAGCAGATGTGGATCAACAGAAATTAAATCAGTGCCCAAGGAGCACCGAGTTGAAAGATGAGACAAGAATGCCTACTAATTGCAGCTCAGGGCCAAAGCCTTGCAACCAGATCCTATAACTGTCACATAATCAAGGATGGAAATAATCCGAAATGCAGGATCTGCGGAAAATACTGTCGACCATATTATCTCAGGATATCCTGAACTATAAAAAAATGAAAATACCCAAAGACATAACAAAGTAGCGACACTTATGCATCGAAAGATGTGCAAAGAAGCTCAAAATGGAAGCCACTGAGAGATGGTATAAGCACCATCCAGACAAAATTACCCAAAATAACGAAATAACTATTTTTTTGGATATGCCAATCCAAACTGACAGGGAAATAAAAACCAACAGACTTGATATTATCATAAAAGACAAGAAATCCAGGAAGTGTATATTTATTGACATAGCGGTATCATCTGACAGAAACATCCCCATGAAAATTATCGAGAAATTGTCCAAATAGAAGAACCTGGAGATCGAGATTAACAGGATGTGGGGAATGAAAACTGAGACTCTACCAATAGTAATCGGAGCACTGGGCCTCGTTAGAAAAAGAATCTTACTAACAGTATGCCAAGTAACTTCAAAATGCAAGTTTCCCAGAAGATCACTCTACTAGGAACATCACATATAATAGGAAAAGTGCAATCAATTAAATAAAAATTCTCCTGTAGGTCCTAAGTACCATAATTTGGACCCGGCTCTCCAGGAGAGGAAGCAGGAAAAATAACATGCACAAATAATAATAATAATAATAATAATAATAATAATAAAGCTTACTCTTTTCTAGATGCGAACAACATTTTCTCCTGTAACAGAAGGGATGTCGAAGAGGTTCATATGGTTGCAAAGATCAACATTTATAAGAATAAAGATACTGAAAAAACTGCAGAAAAGAGGTATAAATACAACAAAAATCAATGGACAGGTTAAAAATCAAGCCTTTGATAATGTGCCACACTCTTGATCCTTATGACTTTTGAATTGTTTATAGAAACCTCGGTGAGAGTAAATTTCCGGGAAACAGACTTTGATGGGAATGTGGAGAACCAACAGAGTTTATGCCTAAATCACACAAGACACTGCCTCATCCAACTGCCTGAATATCCTACGAGGAAAACTAGGAGACTCCTTGTCACCCCAAAATGTTTTGTATGTCTTTATCACATGAGCAAAACAATAATAGCTAATGAATACAAAAATAAACAAGAAATTGTTTAATCACCTACATGGATGATCTCAAACTCTTTGCCAAAGATGACAATGAATTGAAGGGTCTTCTCAATACTATTAAATGTTTCAGTGAAGAAATAGGCATGGATTTCGGATTGAATAAATATGCAAAAGTAACATTCTTGAAAGGGAGAATTATAGTTTGGACCCGATTCTCCCGGAGAGAAAGCAGGAAAAATAACATGCACGAATAATAATAATAATAATAATAATAATGATAATAATAATAATGATAATAATAATAATAATAATTACTCTTTTCTCGATGCAAACAACATTTTTTCCCCTGGAACAGATGGGATGTCGAATAGGTTCATATGGTTGCAAAGATCAATTATTTATAAGAAGAATGATCCTGGAAAACTGCAGAAAAAGAGGTAGAAATCTCAGCACTGCATGGATATATAACCGGAAAGCCTTTGATATTATGCCACATTCTTGGATCCTTAAAATTTTGGAAACGTACAAAGTCTACGCTGATAGTAAATTTCCTTAAACACAGCATGGGAATATGGAGAACCACATTATACATAAATCACACCAGATGCACTGCCACATCCAACCGACTGAATATCCTACGAGGAATCTTTCAAGGAGACTCCCTGTCAACCCTTCAGTTCTATCCGTTTGTAATTTCCCTTGCGCATGAAGAAAACAATAATAGCCATAGATACAAAGTAAACAAGGAATTGTTTAATCACATACTCTACATGGATGATCTCAAACCCCTTTCCAAAGACGACAATGAGTTGAAGGGTCTCACCAATTCTGTAAAATGTTTCAGTCATGACATTGGTATGGATTTCGGATTAGATAAATGTAAAAAAGTAGCATTAAAAGAATGTATGAAATAAAATATTATAAATTTAGAACCCACATAAATATTCAGGGCCTGTCTATATAAATGACGAAACTTTGACCTTCGGCAAAGCATCGTGCGGGTTCCTCTCTGCCAAAGCACTGAGTTCGACAGAAGTCGCACAAAGTCAAAACTAAACAGTAACAAAACCTGGAACAACCTTACAACTTCACAACGTAACGCACTTCATCGACTCGTTAATCATGATTCGCTCGTCATTAAAATGAATTCCTGGGTATGACGATAAACTGCATCCGGCAGAAAAGTCCCTGATCGGGAGATTGAAAGTTTTGAGGAGCGGGTAACCATTTAATTGACAGTGTTCCCAGATCCACCCTGACCCGGGGTGGTAGCACCTGTTAGGGTTCCAGGTATGGAAAATAGTAAAAACCCAAACACAGAACAAAACCCTATGAAAGTATAATAATAATTTATTTAGTAAAAATAGCTGCAATACATTTTTATATAAAACAATTATAAAAATACATATTGATAATAAAATTACTTACAATACATCAATCAACATAAGAGAACTCTTTCATGATATCAATACATATAATGTCCTACAATTTCATGAAATTAAAGCATATAATTTCCTACAATTTCTTACAGGAATCAAATTGTATTCCAAAATATAACTTGAACAAATATATAGCATAAAACACATATATCACCGCCTCTTGTAATTATGTCCACACAAATATGTATATGCACAAAAGCTGTGTATCATTTACCATGTATTCAACTGTGAAAGCAGAATAACAGATATCATATTTTTACTACTTCCAAGTTCCCAAGGAAATTAAATTTCGTCATTAAATGACCCATACGGAGTTGATGTGTCGTTGAACAAACAAATCAAATCATGAAATTATAGACAAAGGAGGCGCCATTGTTATTATTGATAAGGAAAATTATATTTTGGCTTGTGAAGCCGTTTTAAGGGACAACGGTTTTTATGAAGAAATAAAAATAGACACTATCCCTTATTACAGAAAAAAGTTAGACAAGATAATTTCTGAAATGAAAGGAAATAGTCTCATCAATGAAACAGAATCTAAAATATTACGTTCAGTACAAAGAACATTAGTTTTTTACGGCCTTCCAAAAATACACAAAAATTTTGATAGATTCTCTCCTCTACGACCAATCTGTAGTCGATATAAATGTTGCGCGACAAAAATTTTTGAGTGGCTGGATTTCTTTTTTTTTTTTTTTTTCTCTTAACAAAAAGTTCTTCGTCTTATGTCCGGGACAAATGATTTTATTCGTAAAAACAATAAATTCTCAGAATGAAAAAATGATTTTCAAGATTGTTTTTTAGTCACTATGAATTTCTCGTCTCTTTATCCAAGCCTTGATCATCATGGACGGATTGACGGATATCGGAAAGCAAAAACAGAACAATTCCATCAAACTTTCTCTGTATATTTATTACATACCTGACCTATGAACACTAATGTGTATGCCTCAGTCATCATAAATACATTGGAAACTATTGCAAGTGGGGTTAATATGCTGTTTAAGTAGTTCGCCACTAGCAGTGGTTTACCTATTTCACGCCGCTGGCAAGTATTGTATTTTGTTGATGTTATAAAGATTACCATTTCATCTCCGTTTTGGTTACCTCGCATTCAGTAACTCTTCCTAGGTTACAACAGACAGATAGATAGATACACGCACACACGTATACACACACACACGTACACAAACACACACACACACACACACACACACATATATATATATATAAGAACAGGCTGAGATAGATAGGTAAGGAACATGCTGAGATAGATAGATAGATAGATAGATAGATAGATAGATAGTGGTATGTACCGTACCTATGAACACTAATGTGTATGTCCAAATCCTCATAAATACGTTGAAATCTATTGTAAGTGGGGTGGGGTAATATGTTGTCCAAGTAGTCCACCACTAGCAGTGGTTTACCTACTCCACGCCGCTGGCGAGTATTCTATTTTATTGCTGTTATGAAGTTTACCATTTCATTTCCAAACCTCCATTTTGGTTACTCCACATTCAGTAACTCTTCCTAGGTTACAACAGATAGATACAAACACACACACACACGCACACACACACACACATATATATATATATTTATATATATATATATATATATATATATATATATAGATTGATAGATTTCTTAAAGAACATTTTTTTATATAGATAGATAGATAGATAGATAGATAGATAGATAGTGTTAGGTACCGTACATATGAACGCAAATGGGCATGTCCCAATCCTCATAAATACGTTGGACACTAAGTGGGGGTTTATATGCTGTCTATGTAGTCCACCACTAGCAGTGGTTTACCTATTTCATGTCGCTGGCGAGTATTATATTTTGTTGATGTTATAAAGATTACCATTTCATTTCAAACCTCCCTTTTGATCATCCCCCATTTAGTAACCCTTTCTAGGTTACAACAATACTTATACGGTTCCTCCTGGAAAGCAACAGGATGAAGATTGAATAAACGTTTTACCATCAAGCCAATGAGTACCCTATTTGAACGTTCACATTGTGAATGTTTTCATGACAAACTTCGAAGAAAACCAACTTGAAGCTTTCAGATCAGAGAACGGACATGAATCAGTATTTTGTCTACGATTTACTGATAGTTTTTCATCTGCTAAGTTTAGGAGGAGAGTTCGATAAAGTTTCTACAATTCTGTCAATTTTTGATCACATGTAAAATTTATATCCAGTTTCTCAAAAACTATCGTTAAAATTGTAGACACTAGAGTAACGTTCTCAAGGAGTCGTCTAATGATCGAGTTATTTGGCAATCTTACCTCAACACATATTTATATTCAGCGTTTCATTTGTTTTGACGCGTTGATTACCAGTATGTCCGTTTCTCTCAAGACAAGTGACATGTAATTTTTTATAAGATTTATAATTTTTTGGTAGTTTTTTTTTAATATTTTTATAATGCTATAAAATTTTTAAACATAACCCGACGAAGACAGACATAAGGTCGAAATATTGTTGAACATTGCTAAACTTTGTCTTTTCTTTGTCATTTCTTAAATCGCGTTCTTATTTAAATATATAATAATAATAATAATAATAATAATAATAATAATAATCTCTGCTCTGTTTAATTGTGGTCAGCTAGAAGAGTGAGGGTGGTCATCGCCATTGTTGTTGGAGAAGCCTGCGGTCAATATCAAGATTGAAAAATTGTAGAAGGCTCTACAATTTGTGACTGATCAAATATTGCGATGAGTTCATGAATAAATTATAACAGTGTGTCACAAGAGTCCATTCGTTATGGACAGATAGTACTCTTGTTACAAAATTAAATGTGAATAATAATAATAATGTTAAAATCGTATTTCGTCAAAAAAAATAAGAAAATGACTCCTCACCAAAGTGGCCGTTATAGCAACATTAATTAAGACTGAATAGTGAGTTTGATGCTCACTAGGGGCTAAAACTTTTGGTCTAGTACAACATCTAACCTACGCTTAGAAAGGGGCATTTTAACGTGGTGTAATGCTTGTCTGGCTCGATTAATTACGTATTAGTAACTTCGAATCCCAGTGGTTGATCCATCATTCGGCCAAGTGCAACGTATAAGCAACGCGTAGAAAAGGGCACGCTAAATAAGTATAATACTTGCCTCGGTAGATTAATTACGTAGTAGTAAGTTCGAACCTCACTGATTGACCCATCATTTGGCAATGTGCTACGTCTAAGCTACGCTTAGAAAGCAGCACTTTAAAGTAGTGTAATGCTTGTCTGGCGAGATTAATTACGTTGTAGATGTCCGAACCGAGAAAAATTGAGTTGAAAGATTTGTGAAATAATGTTAAAATACATTAAAAAAAGTAACTTTAAAAATTTTAAAATCAGTCTGGCTAGATTAATTAAAATTTCAAGTATAACTTAGAAGACAGCCATCAAAATTGCTATAGAAGGTCGTTTATATTTTTCATATTCAAGGAATTTGGAAATTTTAAAATGTACACTAACTGTCGGATTAATGTGCCAGAATATGGGACTGTCGGATTAATGTTCCAGAATATGGGACGTTCAGCCCTATAATGTTCCTGTTCTCAATGCGATTTTAGGGTCTATACCACCGTATCTCGGAAGAAAGCCTTGTTTCCCATCGCTTCAGATGTGTGCGTTGCTTAGCTCTGGAAATATTCTATGAAAAGTGCTATATGTTTCATGTCGTGCATCATGATTGAGAATACCCATAATGCAATATAACTGTGTTGGGATTTTTGGGTACCTTTTAGTACTAGTGAGCTAGCCAAAATGAGCTGACTCATTTTATAGTCCACCAAGTTAACCAATCAGAAAGCTCAAAATATTCAATCCGACGTGTATAAAGGCACCCATTTTGTTTTTCTCCCAAAATATCTTCACTGCCAATCCGATATCGAAGACTTAAAGAATCAACAACCGCTACTTTCTCCGAATCTTCACTGCCAACCTCTGATATTGAAGACATTACGGACTTCACTGGATTCCATATTCAGAGACTACGGCAAACATGGTCAATAATAACCGGTTATGAAAAAAAAATTAAGTGGATGATAATAATAATAATATTATTATTATTATTATTATTCCTTTGGCGGACGATGCATTTTAAACAATATCCGGGCAATCCCTAGTAACATGTCCACCATTTATAAATTTATCATGTTTGTCCTGACGAACTATACTTATTCTTTACTAGATGAAAACAGCATTCTTCCTCTCGTATAAGAGATGGCGAAGAGGTTCATATGGTTGGAAAAATCAACTATTCATGAATAAAAAGATCATGGAAAATTGTAGGAAAAAAAGGTCAAAATCTCAGCCCAGTTTGGATAGATTATCGTAAATCCTTTGATAATGAACCCCACTCTTGGATCCTTAAGGCTTTGGAAATGTCTCAATGGTGATAGTAAATATCCTTAAATATAGAATAAAACTCTGGAAAACATTATATCTAAATCACACCAAGATCTCTCGGATTGATTGGAAATG
>CAHIKZ030001495.1:0-222500 GCA_903632075.3 Acanthosepion pharaonis | reverse complement strand
CATCTATCTATCTATCTATCATCTATCATCATATCTATCTATCTATATCTATATCCATTCATATCTATCTCGATGTTCATTATCTATATCATTCATCATCTATCTATCTCCATCTATCTCTATCTATACATTCATATCTATCTATCTATTCATCTATCTATCTATCATCTATCTATCTATCTATCTCATCCATCCATCTATCTATCTCTGTTCATATTATTCGACCTTGTTCATTATCTATCTATTCATCTATCTATCTATCATTCATCTATCTATCTTCTATCTATCAAAACCTGTTCATATCTATCTATCTATCTATCTTCATTATCCATCTATCTATCTATCCATTCATCTATCTATCTATCTTCATATCTATCTACCTGTTCATTATCTCCATTCATCTATCTATCTATCTTATCATCTATCTATCTATCTATCTATCAAAATCTGTTCATATCTATCTATCTCTATCTATCTATTCTCCATCTATCTATCTATCTCATCTATCTCTGTTCATCTATCCTCGACCTGTTCATTATCTATCTATTCATCTATCTATCTATCTATCTATCTATCTATCTATCTATCTATCTATCTATCAAAACCTGTTATCTATCTATCTATTTTCATCTATTTATCTATTTTCATCTATCTATCTCTGTTCATATCTATCTGACCTGTTCATTATCTATCTATCTATCTATCTATTTCTATCTATCTATCTATCTATCTATCTTTTCACTCTGTTTCATCTATCTACCTGTTCATTATCTATCTATTATCTATCTATCTATCTATCTATCTATCTATCTATCTATCTATCTATCTATTTTAGACACAACATAATGCCGTTATAATGTCACTAAGACTCAAAAGGTTACTTGGAGTGCAATAGAATGAGAAGAAATTACTGAGGAGAAAGGAGATTTCATGAAGTCAGTAGTTGGCTATTGGTGTTTCAGTGTGTTGTGGGGTACCTCTCCCCTCCCCCAAAATATACTAATCTAAAAAAATAAATAGGACGCTCTCTTATTGTCGACTCTCCGCCTCCGGGCAGAGACGAATCACGAAGAGGCTATGCCGAAGGGCAGAGTCTCGTCTGGGGAGGTCGACAAACCCGACCCCGGATATACAGAGCCTACGGGGAATTTTCCCTCGAGCCTACGGGCTACGGAATGCCCACTTTAAAAAACAGGCCTTGTGCTACATTCCGCCCTGTGGGGGGGGGGGCATCGGATAAATACCAATGTTGAACAGAACTGAGGTGAAGTTCACGATTATCTGTTATTCCATTAGATTGTGTTCTCGGCTGTTAGTACCGTATTTTTTATCGGAATAAATTGCTACTAGTTTTTATATGTCTATCGATTTATCTATTTCACGATACAACACAGTGAGATATACGAGAAAAGAAAGTATTAAAATAGAACTTACAATTATATTTAGTTGTTTCAACTGATGAGACCTAATTGCCAATCTAGTAGTACGTTCAAATTCATAATGTCGTGGTACCAAGGAGAAGAGCTCATTAGAACAACTGTTATGAAAATCTGTCTATATTTCTGAGATGTATTATGTATATTATTTACATTATTCGGACTATGTCGAACAGGAGATATCTGACAACTGACATCCATTAAACATGGCACGTGGAACTAGAACTGTCTACCCCAGTGAGCGAAATAAAGGGTTCAGTTCGACATTCCAACCACCTGAAGAAGACCGGAGCGTACAACGGCCGAAACGTTGTGATAAATATGGCGGAAAAGATGAGGACAATAGTCCGAATAATGTAAATAATCTTATGAAAATATTTATCGAAAGGACAGAGAGAAGCCGCGTTACAGCAGTGGGAATGTGACTGAAGTCGAGATGCCAGGTCACGACCGATAATATTGCAAATATATTTTTGAATTTTGTGGTGAATCTCGACTAGATATGGCAACACTCATATAGACTCTTTTCTTAAAAACGATAAAATCCCTTTTTTTTCAGTTCACTGCACACATTCTACGTTTATTTTAAGACCTATCATAATCCATTTCTCTTGCACAGAGACCATTTAAAAAACGCCGCTTTGTTGAATAAACAAATCTCTTTCACGAGTCCTAACACAAGAGAAAAAATAAACCGTATATCAGTTGATTTGTATTTTATAGAAAATCAAGTAAAATACTAAACATCTTCTTCTATCTGCCGCGTCCCTTCAGGACATGGAATATAATGGTTCTCCAAAACTTCCGGTACTTTGTAGTTTTTAGAAAAGCTCGTTGGGTAGGTCACGCGCTTTCCTCTGTCTCTTTTGCCTTCAATATGTCCTCTGAGTATCACATTTTCTAAGCCCTCTATCCTCATTATGTCTCCGATAAATTTAAAATGTCTCTGCCTGATGCAAAGTATAATTATGCTTTTTTCAGTCCAAGGTATGCTCATCATGCTTCTGTAGAATCACATTTCTGTTTTCACAAGTCTCTTCTTCATGTATATAACAACATAAGTAACTAGTTTCTGCGAATGGATAGAAGAATAAGAAGAGGGTTTGGTAGTAAAAAAATGATCATTGCCCTCTACAATGAAAGGAAGTTGTACCTTCCAAAAACTAAATAGCACAATATACCTTTCAAAAGCTAAGTAAATGTTACAAAGAAGGAAAATTTCAAAAGAAGTAAAAATAAGAATGCTGAACTGCTATGTTATATCAATCTTCTTATATGGCAGTGAATGATAGAGAATTTCCTCAGACGAAAAGGAACGCTATGGCAACAGATGTAGTTTTCCAGAAGGATGTTGGCTATGCCATGGACGTAGTGTGTAAGCAGAGAGGTAGTTGTACGGAAAATGGAAAAAAAAAAACCCAAAAAACCTATGTTTAGAAACAGAAAGAGACAATTGATAATTCTTTGGGCATATATTAAAGGAAAAAAGGCTCAGCAATTTTGAAACACTCATGGCATATAGTAGGCAAGAGGGATAGAAGGAAACACGAGTACCCTTCCTAACAAGCTTCCAAAAATGAATGGCAGAACTGGGGCTGAAAGGGGAGTTTAAAAGACACACCTTGTTATGATCTACAAATCAGAGGAAGTTGTGGAGAGACATTGTCATCCACGTCCTGTCATCTACGTCCTGAAGGGACACAACAGATAGAAAAATATATCTGTATTAATGATTTGGTTTCGTGAACAAATTCTGACGAGCACATCCCTAGTTCCACCAGTTTAGACCTTTTAATACTAAGACATGCCGTACCATGGAGACATAGACGATTCTCTTTATATTTAATTGGTGAGAATGAAATTCTATTCAGGCAGTTTCTTCCCAAGAGCCGCTACTATGTAGAACCAACTCCCGAGAGGGTGCTTTCTCGACTTCTACAATATTAACCTCTTCAATCTAGTGTCAACTCTTATCTATCCAACGCATCATAATCCATGATTTATACGTCATCAAAACAGCCCCATTCAGTAAACCTCGAACATGGAACTCGGTGAACAATAGCATAAAAAATAATTCTCAAAAATGGGACCGATAAAGAAGATGCTTAATAGTTTCATTGTCCGATACTTAAAATCTGTTCATCCATTTTAAATCTCATTTCAGCTGCTTTTTGCTCTCCTCTGATGGTTGTAGAACCCACGGGAGACGAGGGTCTTTTGTATCTTTTCAACGGAGTTTCTGTCCTCCGCTAGATAGGTAATGCTTTAGAATCGAACCATTCATTGTGATTGGGGAGAATTTAGTATCTACACAGTGATGCTTGGCTTTTGATGCGTTGGAAATGACACGCCGATTTTCCCCACGTTGATCTGTCAGAACTCGATCAGATGAGAGATCGGTCGACAGGTTCTGATCATTTAGATTTTGGGAAGCTTACCCCATTGCTTGTGCTATGATCTGCATGGAAAATCTTCTTAGGTAGATCGTTAATCTAAGCCGAAAGAGAGTTCCATAAAACTGACAACCTTTTCCATAGCTTTTTCAATTTCAGTCCAGATTTCATCACAATCATGCATGTCGTCGCTATCTTGTTGCAGATATGTCTCGTTGTCATCCTCTCCTCTTCTTCCTATCATCTTTTGCACCAATGCAAGTCATTAGGGAGAAATAAGCAGAAGCAATTATCAGAAGTTAATGTCCTGAAAAACAGAAATTTCAAATCAGTTGTATATTATTCAAATAGTTCAAATATACATAACAAAATCATGTCCGGATATGCGGGATTCCGGATATGAGGCAATCCGGTAATGAGGGATTCCGGATATGAGGCACTCCGGGTATGAGGAATTCTATTATTTTTTCATTGTAATTTTCTTTATCATGTAAATATTGTGGAACACAAATTACGAGTCGACCGTAATTGGGATCATCGAATACAATATGAAAGATTCTTTTTTATCAGACCTACGAATTCAAAAAGAAAATAGAAAATATATCTCCGGTTTTTATTTTTATTTTTTTTTTAAACTTCAGTGAAAGTGTATGCGTGGGAGTGAAAAACAAGGGTGAGAGGGAAATGTATGAAAGCTCGAGAGAGAGGTGTAACAGAAAAAGAAGAAGAAGAAGAAAGAAGAAGAAGAAGAAGAAGAAGAAGAAGAAGATGAAGAAGAAGAAGAAGAAGGAGAAGAAGAAGAAGAAGGAGAAGAAGAAGAAGAAAACATAGGGTCTAAGATGAGAGTGGGGAATAAAATTTTAAAGAGAAAAGTTTTAAAGAGGGGGATACAGATAAATATGAGTTATTATCAGTTGCATATATTTAAAATTATTTTCAAGATTTTTCTCTTCATTATGTATGTATTAATGTCTATAAATTCTGCGTGCTGAATCCGATAAATATTCCTGATTTTGTTTTTATTGTGAATAATTGAATATTATGAGATTATCTTTATTAGCGGATTTGCGACAGACATTTTCATTTTAGGTCATTCTCAGTAAGGTTTAACATGATATCAAGAAAGGATTTGTTTCTGCTTCATCAGCCAATTTTATTATAAGTCGATGTTGTTCAGTTTATTTACAAGATCAGTTGATATAGCTTTACAGGGATATATTAATAAAGCATCATCAACTTAACGAATATAGTCTTCAAAGTACAGTGTGTTGAGTGATCGGTTGTAAGGCATTAACTATCAATTGGAATGTAATTTGATGCAATATTCTTCTTTGTTGGCTAATTATATTTCTTTGTCAATGGTTGGAGTTCCTGTTTTTGTATCGCATTTCAACTGAGTGCTGCTGTCTCTCTGGAATTCTCATATTCAGTCGGTCAGCAACATAAGCTGTGTATTTCCAACATGTAAAGACAGCATATTACAGTTTCATTAGTGGTCCTTCTAAACACCAACAGAAAAAAGAAAATTTTACAGAATTACAGAATGAAAATCAGCTTGCACAACACCATGTCATCCATTTACACGGTCTCAATTTGCTGTTTTCTGTTTCTTCCTGTACCTTCTTCTCTCATGATGTGCTGCGAATATCAAGTTTACGAAAGCGTCCTTTCTCATAATGTGTCCCAGAAATTTTAACAAACTAAGCATGTGCGTTTCTAGCTTTGATTTTATTTAGAAATTCCTCGTTGCTCACATATTCTGTTCATGATTCTCTCATTATTCCTCTTTAGAACGGCATTCACTGCCATACAAGGGGATAGATATGACATAGTAGTTAAGCACGTTTTGTTTCTAACGTAATTTTCCTTGTTTTTAAAATCTTTTAATTTATTAAAAACTAGTCTAGAAACGGCTATTCCAATGAAATTTAGGCTAGCTGCTGCAGAGAGCATTTGAGCCTTCGACCTTTTACCTTCTATAAACCAAAAAGTTATAAGAATTTAGAAATAATAAAATTAGTTTATCTTTATTCGACACCTTAATTCGGCATAATCTTTCTTCGTATACGTAATCGATCTCCGTAGTTTGTTTACATTTATTTTGGACGCAATTTCATTTAAAATCTCCATTCTTTATGATCCCTTCATACAAAGTTTATTAGCCTATAATATAAAAATGTTTTTTATTAAATTCATTAAAAATATTGATAACTAGCCCAGAAGCTGCTCTTCGGGCGGATTAGTCTAGCTCCCGCGGCCCGCTGTTGGGCCTTCAGCGTCCTATATACCTAAAAGTTATATGAATGTAGAAATAATAAATATATTTTATCTTTATTCGACACCTTAATTCGGCATAATCTTTCTTTGTATACGTAATCGATCTGTAGTTTGTTTACATTTATTTTGCGCGCAATTTTTATTTTCTTTTAAAATCACCATTCTTTATGATCCCTTCAAAAGTCACTGTTGAAAGACATTAGGGACTCGAACTATGTAATATTTCGAATACGTCACACTATGCATGCTAGAAAAAAAATCATATGAGCAACGTACCGTGCCCCGCTTAATTTGTTTTAATTACGATTTAATTATGCGATATCAATTGCAATTGCGACGAAAATCGAAATTAAAGTTAAACATTTAATAAAGAATTGTTTGTAAAATCTTTCAATCTGTTCGATATTTATATTTAACTTCAAATGAGTTATTTAGTTAATTTTTTAATCGCGTGTAGCTTCAATAGTTACTACCACTTCAGGTTGTTTATGATTCGACGAGATGGAAAAACGGACGGACGGACGGAGACACGTACACTGCGCTTTATTCATATAGAAACAGATATGCTATCTTATCTGTTTTCTAATACTTATATTAAAAACATGTCACATAAGACGAAGCAAACTCTTGTTTAACCAATGTACGAGGTTTGATCACAATGTTTTGGACGGTTGCTATTGTAATTGTGGCAAAGTATGTAGTGTATAGCCGCTTGGCGCAGATTAGCATTGAACCCAGTGCACAATAAATTATAACGTTCTCGATCACTTCGGGTTTTAGAGCAATGCTTGGAGGGAAAATGTGTAGAGTGTGGTCGTCTCACAACACCACAGAGGTTCCATCAGTGACCATGGATGTGCAGTATTTTTTGGCCAGAAAAAATATTCCCTAGGTCTGGCAACCACCATATTCCTTGAATCCGAACTTTTTCCTCTTTTCAAAAATCAAATCTCACTTGGAAAGAACAAGATTTCAAGACGTCGAGGAAATCCAAGTGAATGCAACGAGGTACTTGCTTGTTATCCCCAAAAAACGGCCTTCTAGGAATGCTTCCATCAATGAAAACTACGCTGGATAAAGTTTGGTTTCGGAAGGGCTTTTCTTCGAAGGAGATTAAATGCCGAATTGATATGTGTTGTAGTTTTCTTTATATATCAGTCGCCATACTTTTTGATCAGACCTCGTATAGTATCGCCTGTATGAATCTCTTTATAAACGGTACGCCTTGATTCAGATTAGCATCAAAACTAAATAAAATTGAAGACCTAGTGACCATTTGTCTAGTGATCTACCGCTAAATCTGTTTACGGATTAATCATTGAGTGTAAAATGAATAGAATCTGGACACACCTTTCCTCTTTCCAAAAATCAAATCACAATTGAAAGTCGTCGAGGAAACCCAGGTTAATGCAACGAGGTAGTTTCTTACCCCCCCAAAAAAAAAACGGACTACCAGGAATGCGTCCATCAATGAAAACTACGCTGAACAAAGTATGTGGTTACTTCGAAGGAGATGAAATGCCGAATTGATATGTGTTGTAATTTTCTTTATATAGCACCAGTCGTCATACGTTTTGATGAGAGCCGTGCGAATCTCTTTATATCGATTTGATTCAGTTTAGCATCAAAACTAAAACAAAATTGAAGACCTAGTGACCATTTGTCTAGTGATCTACCGCCAAATCTATAAACAGACAAATCATTGGACATTGTCTCTCAATCGCTATGACATTAGTAACCACTTGTTACCACCCTCATCACGTCTTTAAAACGTCTTCTATTTACCAAATATAGACAATTTGGAGTCCCTCGAGTAGTTAGGTAGCTCTTGTAATTGTAAAATAAAAATTATATAGGTTAACTTCAAGAGTGTTTTGGCCGGTCAGGTGGTCAATCGTTGTTGTAAGATGAAATAAAATTAAGTGTAACAAGTCCTTTCGTAGAAGACGGAAACAAAGGAAGTGTTGGTAGATCGTTTGAAAAGTATGAGACGTTAAGAGTGTGATTGATTTAGCGTTGTATTAGAAACTTGCCCTGAATATATTTCTTGTTAATTATGTAAAACTATCATCTTTCGATGCGGTAAAAAGCAACGGGAAAAGCAAAGTAGAATTTCGTTTGTCCTTTTCGGCAATTCGTCAATTCTGATCTTTTCATTTGACTGCGCAATCTCTAAAATCAGTTTTTAATTTCGAATTTCAATTCGCTCATATTTCTGACTAATTTCGGTTTGAATTTTCTTTTTCTCTTTCATATTCGCTTATTTATTACATTTTCTATAGTCTTCATTTGCTTTTCTTTCTTTGTTTTTCTTATTTGCTTAAATTTCTTTTCTTTTCTTTTGTCTTTTCTTTCTTTCTTTTTTTTTCTTTTTTATTTTTACTTTATTTTCTTTTGTTTTATATTACTTTTTCATTTTTGTTATTTGTTTACTTTCTTTTTTTCTTTCTTATTTGATTAACCTACATTTCTTTTTTCTTTCTTTTTTATTACTTTTTTTTATTTTTTTATATATCTTTTTCATTTTTGTATGTTTCTTTCTTTCTTCTCTTTCTTATTTGATTAAGCTACTTTTCTTTCTTTTTTATTACTTTTTCTTTTTATCTTTTGTCTTTCTCTTTTCTTTCTTATTCTTATTTGTTTAACTAACGTTCTTTTTTTTCCTTTCTTATGCCAACGTTCTTTTTTGAACACTCGTTTCCACTTTTATAATGCCAACAAACACTCGTTGTAGTAGAGACTTTGTAATCGCAGATTCAACTATAGTAACGCCGTTGAACAATACTGGTGTCAGACGCTTTCGAATATCACTCGCCCTAATAATACTTGCTCGATAAGACTCGCTCGAATAGTAACTACCTTATAGTGATCAGTATAGAGAAATAGTACAGTGAATAGTGTAGAGAATAGCGGTCCGTAAAATGAGAGAGGATAGACTAGAAATGAGGATCAATTAGAAACACGCTACCTCCCATATCTGCGTTTCCTCTATGGTCACGTGGTCTACAAATTCAATAATATGATTGCCTGTGTTTACTCACTGGCGATCTATGTTCAAATTCAAGTGTCGGCACCTGCACTTTATTCCTGTATAACAGGATAATAATGTATTGTCTTTTCTTTCTTTCTTTCTTTCTTTCTTTCTTTCTTTCTTTCTTTCTTTCTTTCTTTCTTAACTTTTGTTACTTAGTATCACTGCAAATTATTAATTCCCATAACAATTACATTTTAAGTAAATATATATATATATAGTTAGATATGTACATTGATAGGAGACGAGGATTTTTTTATAAATTTTTATACGATATGACGATTCTTTTATAGAATTTTATAAGAGATGAATTTTTTGCAGAATTTTATATGAAATGAAAATACTTTCATTGAATTTTATAGGAGATGACGATTTTAACAGTATTTTATAGGAAATGGCTATACTCATAGAATTTTATAGGAGATGATCTTTTTATAGAATTTTATAGGAGATGAATTTTTAACAGCATTTTATAGGAAATGATAATAGTTTTATAGAATTTTATAGGAGATGATCCTTTTATAGAATTTTATAGGAGATGACAAATTTTTAACAGAATTTTATAGGAAATGGCTATACTTTTATAGAATTTTATAGATGATCCTTTTATAGAATTTTATGGGAGTTGACGAATTTTTAAAAGAATTTTATAGTAAATGACTATACTTTTATAGAATTTTATTGGAAATGACAATACTTTTATAGAATTTTATAGGAAATGATTTTTTAACAGTATTTTATAGGGATTGACAATACTTTTATAGAATTTTATAGGAGATGATACTTTTATAGTATTTCATAGGAGATGAATTTTTTTACAGAATTTTATAGGAAATTACAATACTTTTATAGAATTTTAAAGGAGATGATTCTTTTATAGAATTGTATAGGAGATGAGGACAATGTAAAGACCAGAAGCCCCATTCTATAGTGTTATTAGATTAACGGTATGGATATGAGAGTGGTGAAAGCGGAAATAGTAATCGACATGCCAAGTTCAAATTCCAGCTGAACCACTAGCATTCACTTTCACACAAAACTCAGGGATTTGTCTCTTCTACCTCAGCTATAGGTTAAATAGTACAGTAGGTTTTGTTCACCAGCCTTTGTAGTGAAAACTCTGAAGAATGCAACGGGAAACTACTCCACTTTCCATTCTCCCCCAAGAAGATATGGCAATACACAGATAATAATAAAAAGAAAAAAAAAAGAAGCAATTTGTAAACAGCGTAAGAGGTCCACCATATTCCTGGCTCTAATTTGAACATTGTTGCTAAGACTATCTCATGAAATCGTAATATAACATTTCTGGAATTGGCGGAACTAGCGTAGTTTTTATGGAAAAACCCAACAATGAACAGAGTCTATTGTTTTAACGAATTTTTGACCACGTGTCGGGGAAAACAAGATACCTTTATCTTCGAGGAAATTCACAGGATGAAATGTGGTTTTCAGCACTTTATCCCAGAGACTAATGCACAGGTAAGACGATGGAAACGGGGAATCCCTCCATACAAGATGTCACGTGTCCAACCTCTCCTGTCAAGGTGAGGCTCACTGACTTCTGGAACTAAAATGTTGGAGTGCCTATGGGTTTTCTTACCAAATATACTACAATAAACACAATTTATTATTGCTACTGCCATTGCTGGAAGTTAGCATCCCATTCCCGTCAAGAAAAAAAATAGCCCAGGGACGCTATCCGGATCTTACAAGATTTCTGAACCTGGCCAATCCCATCGTTTCTACCTTGAAAATGTTCAAGACATTTTACGCGATGTTTTAGGAGACGAATAATGTTCCACAGTACAATCCCTGATGTAACGTCTTTAATTGATCGCAATTCCACTGAAAACGTTATAAAAAGATATATTATCGAATTCTACCAGTTCAGACATTTACAGCGAACAACCGCTATGCCATGTACAATGCCACTAAAACGCTGAGGTTTACAGGGAATGCAAGTGAAAGAGAATGAAAAGACTGAGAATAGGGAGGATTGAGGAAAGGACAAAAACGGAACGGGGTTCATATAGATAGATGACGATTGACGTTGCATTTAAAGTTTTGACTTTTGTAGTTATCAGGGAATTAAGGAATCGAAAGGGAGTTCTACAGTTGCGAAGTACGAGAAAAATTTTTTTTGAATAAATGTATTGGTTGCATTTAGATATTTCAGAAGTAAAACGGTGGGACTGAGTTGCCAATGAAGTAGAACTCTTAAATTTATTTAGTCTGGACAACAAGGAAAAAAGCTCGTCAGAGCAATTGCCATGAAAATATCCACAGAAAAGACAGAAGGAAGCCATATCACGTCAGTGAGAAAGTGACTGAAGTCGAGATGCCTTGACAGGATTGATTATATTAAAGATCCTTCTTTTTGTATTCCATTAGTAAGGAGGAAGTTCTATTCAGACAGTTTCTTCCCAAGAGCCGCTGTTTTGTGAAACAGACCCCGGAGAAGAAGCCTTCAACGAACACAAAAAATGTCAATCTCTTCAGCGGAAGGCTAAATCATTATACATTCTAATTGTTCTATAATCTACATTTGTTTCACGTCCACAAAATAATCTCATTCAGTAATTCTTTTTTGAGGGGCTCTTGGGCCTTGTGTTAGTTAAACAATTGCGTAAGAAATATCACCCAAATAGAAGTACCACCTACTCTTTTCGAGTTCAGCTAAACAAAATGGTGGATCCCAAACTATAAAGCTTATGCACATTTTTAGTCATCTTAAAAGATTTAAAAAAAAACAACAACAAAAAAACTTGCTTCTTCTAACGTCCATATTAAAAAAAAAATGATAGTTTGTTATGTGAGAGTGTTGCATACGTTTTGCTGGTCTTCATCGTCGTCGGTCGATCTGCAGGAAAAGCTGATTTGTTAGTCATGCTGACCCTCGGTTTTTGTAAATTTGGAGCAGCACAATCTTCCATTATTTTTTTTTATTTGGTCTTGGTAGCTGTTAGTTGTGGCGTTCTGTAAATACCACTTTATGGCAAATGCAAATCTGGAATATTTGTTTACAATAAACTGGATTTAACTTCAGAATAGTCAGCTTTGAAACTTGTGCATTGTCCCCCCTCAACCCTAAGAAAATCACCAAATAGAAGAATAGAACAAATACCTCACCTCTAAGAACAGTGATTTTTAGAGACATTTTTATGAATATTATTAGTAACATTCGTTTATTTTGTTTTTCGTTTTGAATACAAATAAAAAAAATTAAGTGTCAGAAGAATACTGTATTTCCTTTTCTCCAACACGAAACTGGAAATCGACACGCACGATTCTTCTTTTTGAGGAGAAATACTGTTATTGGTAAGGTGTCCGCCTGTGTCTGTGTCTATTTGGGAGGAAATAAAACGAACGTGAGTTATATACAATGAAATTTAGCGTTGAAAATGGTGGCTTTTTTCCTCTTATATTTGTTGAAAAGAAAAAAAAAGTGCTCCAATACGAGGAATATAATCTCTTTCAGATACGCTTTTCTTATTCCAATAAAAGCTATAAGACATACCATTCTTTGTATTTAAGCAGCAGATGTTGTTTAAGGTAAATACAGCTTGAAACGATAGACATTTTATGTCGATTAATTTTACCAAACATCTTTGGAAAATTACGAATCGTCTTTGTTAAACAAGAAGGGAATTCCATCAAGAATTTGCCAAATTTCATTTCGAAAGAAAAAGTTATAAAAATGCTTCTGCCTACCCTGATGATGACTTAGGAAAGTTGAAAGCTAGGAGTATATTAGTTTTACTTTTCCGTCTGTAATGAACTATGGACAATTCTTGATGGAATTGCCTCCTTGTCTGTGAAGGACTATTCGTAATTTGGAAAAGACGGTTATAAAAAAATCATGGTCATAAAATATCTTTGTTTTTCAATAGCATTTGCTTTAAAGAACGTTTTTTAATGAAATTCACCCCAAGCAAGCCAGCAAAGCCAGCAAAGCCACGAAAATCCAAGGATTTACTGGGTGCAAATTAATTAGAAAACATTATGAAGGAGCGAGAACAATAGAAATCAGGTAAGCAGTAGATAACGGTTGACATTACGTTTAAATTTTGGAAGATCAAAATTGGCTGGAAAGCATGGAGCCGGAAGGGTGTTCCACATGCAAGAAAAGAAAGTTTTACCTCAGAACTGTTACATCTAGCCACTTCAAGTTCGAAGACAGATGTTCCTTATTAAGACCTACACGCTTCATTCACTGGAAGCCATTTTAATCATTGATCTTAGAAATTGGATGTATAGACGTGATAATTTAGACAGTAAAAGTGAACCAAGAAAAAATCAAACAGGCATATATATATATATATATATATATATATATATATATATATGCCTGTTTGATTTTATATATATGTATGTATATATATAAGTGTGTGTGTGTGTGTGTGTGTGTGTGTGCTTTTATTTACTTTTTTATACAATTTCTTATGCGATCTGATATATTTTTTTTTCTTTTCAGAGGAAAAATTACATCAAAACTGTCCGAATGTTATTTTTATCCGATCGCTTAATAAACTATTTCTTATTCAACAGTTAAAATATTTAATCCTTGAAAATGGCTAAATGTATATCCGAAAGCGCTCGGATAAAAAAGAACATTCGGACAGTTTTTATATAATTTATCATCCGAAAAGAAAAAAAAATTATTAGATCGCATGATAAATTGTATAAAAAAAAACTAAATAAAACACCTTGTCTGTCGTATTTAACGAAATGTGCGCGTGACACACACACACACACACACACACACACACACACACACATGTATATATATATATATATATATATATATATATATATATATATATATATATATATATATATATAAAAAAAAAAATAATGACATGGATTAAGTCCGGAGATTATTTAATATATTTTCTGTTTATACGTTGTTATTTTTTGAAAAAGATATAATTTAAGTAAACGCTTTGTTTTTAATTAAACAGTATTAATTTATTAATTACTTTTACAGACCGGAATGTTTGAGAAATTTTGTAGAAAATATGTGCTCTTCTGACAGGAATCGAACCTGTAACCCTTATGTTAACCGTCATCTATCCAGGCGTGTTGTTACGATTCAGCCACAGAGAAGCGTGTTGGTTAGCGAATCCCGAATTACATTTTATAAACACACAATCTTCAACGATTTTTCTCGATCGATCATATCTGTTCATAAAATGTGTCTTAACGTATACAATGATAACATATTATGAAATGGATTAAGTCCCACAGTTATTTAATATGTTTTCTGTTTATACATTATTTTTATAGATATAATTTATTTAAGTAAATGATCTGTTTTTAATTAAGCAGTATAATAAATAATTCTTTGGCTGAATGACGGCAGAACGTCAGGCAATATGATGGTAACCATAAGGATTACAGGTTCAATTCCTCTCAGAAGAGCCCATATTTTCTACGAAATTTCTCAAACATTCCCGCTGGTAATACTTTTTAATTAAAAATAGCATTTACTAAAGTAAATTATATCTATAAAAGATAACGTGTAAACAGAAAATAATATACATAAATATACACACACACACACACACATATATATATATATATATATATATATATATATATATATATATATATATATATATATATATATATATATACTGAAAACGACAGGTAAGCAAAGTAAAAGCAATTGATAATTTAAGAAAGACAAAAGCTTGGAGCATACCACTTTTTCTTCTGAAATGAACTTTAGACAATTTTTGACGGAATTGAGAAGGATTATTCATAATCTGGAAAAGACGATCATTAAAATTGATTGCCACAAAATGTCTGTCTTTTTCAATAGGTCTGGTTCGTTTGTTTAACGGCATATCAACATCCGTATGGGTCATTTAATGCCGAAATTTTATTTTCTTGTGAGCCTTGGTGAATTGTTTTTCCAAAAATGTATTGCTGCTAATTTTTTCTAATGTATTTTTATATTTTCATGTGTTGACCCCAGTTTCAGGGTTCACTATTTGCCTATAGTTGGGACCCTAACAGGTACTCCCACCCTGATTCAGGATGGGCATGGGAATAACAACAATTAAAAGCTGTTTCCATGCTCCTCAAAACCTGGTCAGAGGCCTTACTGCCGGATGTAGTTTATTTTCATACCAAGCACGATCGTTTTCAATAGGATTTACCTTAAAAATGTACCATATATAGAGTACTGTGCGAAAAAAAAAAATTACTCATCAATAATTTTTTCAATTATTTTTAAACTTTAATTACAAATAAAACTTGTTATTTATTTATTTATTGAGTTAATTTACTTTTTCAATTAAAAATATACATATTAGTAAAATTGAAAAATAATTTGAAACTTATTTTTCTGAAAAAAAAACCCATAAAAATGGCCATTTTTGAATATTTCTACTGTGCAAAAAAGGGACTCATTAAAAATGTGTCATTATTTTAAAACACTTTGCAATTCTATTTTCATAGTTTTATTTCAGAATATTCTTAAAAATTCTAGAAAGTTCTAGAATTATGTTAAATTAGATAAAAGAAACCAAAAATATAATTAATTAGGGATTTGTTATGGAAAGCTATAAGCACAAAGCGCAATCCCTTAAAGTAGCAATAGTTGCACTATCAAAAGCTGATGAATCGACTCGAGAAACTGTAAATAGGGTCAACATTTATCAATCAAGTGTCTCGGGGGTTTTGAGAAGCTTCAGTTCCGCTGAAACATTTCTCAAGGTATGAAACAGGGGTAGAAAACAGGGGTAGAAAACACAAGATCGATGAGAGAACCAGCCGCAAAATCATTAGAGAAATTAATCAAAACCCGGTCAATTGACAATACAGAAATAGCTGTTACCTTGAAAAATGATCTCAAAGTAAGTGTCAACTCCTCTACTGTACAGAGATGGCACTTGAACGAAGTTTACAAAGCCTATTCAAAAGTTTTTAAGCCACTGCTAAATAAAACATATAAGGACAAACGTTTAGCATTGGCAAACACTTACAAGTCCTTCACTGAGTCTGATTGGAAAAATGTTCTTTTCTGTGACGAGATAAAATTTTTTCAAAAGACAAAATAATGAAAATCAGATGCAGGAGCGAAGAAAATCCTTTGAAAATGTCAGTTAATACTGGGAAGCATCCTGACAATTTTATGGCTTTCGGGTTGCTTCTCATTCAGTGGTACTGGATTTTTCAAACCAGTAGACAAAACGTTAAATAGCACTGGATACTTGCTGTCATCTGCCGAAAAACTCCAAATTGATCAATCAACTCTTATTTTTAAGCAAGACAATGCTCCCTGCGACACATCAAAGCACATGAAAAATTACTTTTTTCGAAAAAAAAATGTCAATGGTATGGTATGGCCACCACAGATTCCTGACTTAAAGCCAATCGAGAATTTATAGAGGGTAATAAAATTGAGACTTTTGAAAAAAACCATTCAAAACAAAGAAGCTTTGAATGAAAATTTTATTCTGGAGTGGAACAGTTTGCAAGGAGATGAGATCTTCAAAAATCTCATTAAGAATATGCCGGAGCAAGTCAACAAAGTTCTGAAAACAAAAGTTGGAAGCATAAATTACTAATCAATTTTTCTTTTGTGTTTTTTTATTTTAATAAATTTTATTTTTTGAGAAAATATTAAATTAACTTTGTACATAATTAATACAGTATAAAAGTGGGTAACTTTTTTGCACAGTAAATATTTATCTTAAAGATAAAAAAAAATAACATGCTTTTAGTTTGTTTCTTAAAATTTTTTTTGTAAAATTGCTTGAAATGTATCATTTCCCTTACTCATAATTTTTTTAAAAAACTATTTTTTATCTGAAATATTAAGAAAAAACAAGATTATTTTCCCACAAAAATTGACTGAGTCACTTTTTTCGCTCAGCACTGTACTTCTGTACGAGATGAAGAAAAAATATAATTTCCTTTAAATTTCGTGAAGAACTAATGTAGAAAGTAAATCTTATACAAAATAAATGATTGCACGAGCAATCCTTTGCATTGATTCCAACTGTGCCAATCCTAAGTTCTCAAATTGAAGAAAAAATGCTGGATTTGTAATGTCAAGTAAAATATTTTCAAGGTCAGCCTAAATTGTCCTTTTCTTGTTGCTTCGCTTGAAGCATTGCCCCAGAACCTTAATCATTGTTGTTTCTTTAGGCAGTTGAATTACATATCCTAGGAAATTGAATTTACTTCTTTTGATGGGTTTTGGTTCGTCTTGTATATTTCTTCGTTTGAGATCTTGTAAGACCAGCGGATATTGAGCGAAATTCAAAGAAATTTTCTCTGGAGGGCATCAATATGCTTCTCATCTGCACTATTAAATCTTCAGATTTCTGAGTCCTACAGAAACATAGTTAATATATAGGTAGAGAATGTTCTGTTTCGGAGATTATGATAGATGATATTTGATTTGGAGATATCATTGTATTTTTGCACAGTTTAAATTGCAAGACTTTTCCGTTTTTCAGTGTCTGTCACTTATCTGTCAAAAAATTTGCTATTTTCCCAATTAAGCATCTCCTCCTCAGGCAGTAGTTGCTAATGATTCACAAGTCATTCAAGTACAATATGTCGTTGTTTTATTGGATAAGTTCTTCCATCAACGTTGTTCGCGGTGGGAATAAACATTTGATACTGCCAACAGAGTGAAACCGTATTTAGAAGAAATTCTACAAGCGTAGCCTATTGGTAATAGTAGAGGTTTCCTTATTACGTATTCATTGTTCGATCAGCCAGTGTTATTCGAGGTATGCTTTTTCTCACTAGTGTCCATCGGGCTGGGATCAAAGCATAGTATCTGTTCTCCTCATCTTTTATTGCTACTCGGGTAAGACTTTTCTCCATGTCATGACCATCGTACTAGAAATAAATTCTAATATTTGTTCTCTTTATATCTAAGAACAATGGTAATATCAGTTGTTTCCTTATAAGGAAAGATTTGGCGCTCATTGACGAATAGCCAGTGCTACCTTTCGTTGAAATTTCTGAATTATTTTTTCAGGAAAATATGTTTCTAAAATCCAGTAAATTATTGCTTTTTTATATTTATGGGGGGGGGTTACTTTCTAACCTTTTCTTTGAAATAGTGTGGAATGTAAACATCTTGGTTAAACCATTTTTTTCTTCGTGTTACATGTGATTTTAGTAGTTGTGGTTGCTGTTAAAAATCATAGAAAGATATGATTTATTTTATTTGGCACGGTTCTTTGTATTTCTTTAACGTTAGTTCACGTGTTTCGAAGAAATATGGCCTTACCCTAAGACCTACAGCCTTCATCCTTCCGAAACCACCTTTGAACATCGTTCTGAGAAAGCGTTTGTATACAGCACACAGTTTAGATCTTTCTGAACGGGTTGAGTTACATGCATGACTTCAATATGAAACTCGATCTACTGAGGTCTATTTATGAATCGGGCTCGAGTTCTTAGGTTAATGTTTTAGTTTATGTTTTAATATAATTCCGAATACGTCAAGCTAAAAATAAAAGGTTAATAACACAGATCGAAGTAGATTTGCAATATTCATTAGTATCATTCAATGAGATTGACTTAGTCTTGTCATAATTATGTTATAGCACAGGTACTGAAGAATAGATACTCACTGGACAGATTAGACGTAAGTTGGTTTGGTTTGGTTTGGTTTACTGCTTATTTGATGGGTTATTTTAATGCTGACAAAATTTTTTTTTGCTGGTAATATTTTGTTCTGACAAAAATCTATTTATGGTAATATTTTTTCTCCAAAAATCTATTTATGGTAATATTTTTCCTTCAAAAATGTATTGCTGGTAATATTTTTTTTTCAAAAATGTATTGTTGGTAATAATTTTTTTCAAAAAAGTATTGCTGGTAATATTTTTTTCCTCAAAATATATAGCTGGTAATATTTTTCCTTAAAAATATATTGCTGGTAATAATTTTTTTCAAAAATATATTGCTGGTAATATTTATTTCTTCAAAAATTTATTGCTGATAATAATTTTTTACAATATATTTCTGGTATTAAAACCTATTTTTACGCTCTCATAGTGTTTTTACCCCAGTTTTGGGGTTAACTATTTGCCCATAGCTGTAACCCTAACAGTTGCTACCACCCCGGGTCATGTTTGGACTTGGAAACATCAGCAATTAAGTCCTCAAAACCTCCTGATCAGAGACCTTGCTGCTGGTCGTAGTATATCGTCTTACCCAGGACCCGGATGTAGATTATCGTCTTACCCAGGACGGATTTGACATAAAAAAGACAGAGGAAAGCAACACCCAACCTACCTGGCGAGCTTGGGTGAATAGATGATGGAACAGGTTTTTAGGGAGATGACAGAAAGACAAAAGTTATTAAGAGCTACAAAGGACAGGACATCTTGGAGAACCATGATCGTTAACATTCCCAAGGAGAAGGCTAAAGAATGAAGTTACCTCAACACAAAACGCACTTGCTATCAAATACGTCATTTCAATGATAAGAATAAAATGTTTAAATACTTGAGCATAACCACATCCTGATTGAACAGACAGGACTCATAGCCATCGATTATAACGAAAGAAACCATGTTCACGTCTAACGGTCAAATTCTCGGGCTTTTTGCACTAATGCAGGTGTACCGCAGAGCTTTATACAAGGGTCTTTCTTTGTTTTTTACTTCCATTAACGACCCTCCCGATTGTATTAGCTTTCAATTTGGTATCGATGTGGATGAAAACCATTTACACTCTTGTGCAAATTAATTGAAACAAAACGAATAATACCGTTATTTACTTTTTTTCCGTAATTTTCCAATGAAACATGACCCATTGCACATATTAGTATTTCGTATGTCCATTCCACGAAGTCATTCCTTGACCACAGATTTTCGACTGGATTTAAATCAAAGAGATTCCAGGCCAATCTATGGTACTTGGATTTGATCACTGGTAATGCTTGCCAGTGTATTCATGCAGCGTACAATTTTTCTACGCCTCCTTGGAGTAACGCCCATCGCAGACTATGGACGTAGGACAACTAGTCGACAGTCGAGACAATAGTGTCTGGGTGTGATAAAAATCTGATACATCCCAGATGACACAATATGTTTCAAGGCCAAACAAATTTCATCACACCGAAAATAAATTCATATTACTGCACAGCACAGCAGATGACCTAATCTGAGGAAAAACATAGAAATGAATTACACCCTATCACTCTAGTGAGATGGTGTAAAAAAATTTAAATTAAAAATTTAAATGCAATGTCAATCGCTATCTACTGTACTCCTGATTACTCTTCTTTTGTTCTTGCTCCTTAGTAATGCTACGGTTTTCTAATTCTTCCCATACCCAGTAACTCCTTGTGTCCTAGTGGCTTTACTCCCTTACTTGGGGTGAAATTACTTTTTTAAAAAAAGAAGATACATAATATTTAGTAAAATTCAAATGTCTATTTGCATTACAAACAGTTTTTAAAAGAGATTTTATGAATTTCAGCGACAGCAATGCTAACCGTTCGGTCAATGAACACCGTATGTTTCGAATATGGAATAACAATTCGACATTCAAGGCCTTCTGTACTATATATATATATATATATATATATATATATATATATATATATATATATATATATATATCAAATATAGGATTGGTGTATACGGAATAAATTCTAATAACAAACAAATACTATTCTTTAAAGAGTGCTCAATACAGAGTAGAGCAAATATAATAATATATTCGAAAATTGTAACATAAATTAGTTATAAAATCATTACAAAAATAACCGTATTGTTTCAACACTTCTGGTTTCTTATCAAATGATGATGTTGAATGTAGAATAAAAAAAAATGTTCTAGATTCAACACCATCACTTGATAAGATACCAGAAGTGTTGAAACAAAATGGCTATTTTGTAGTGATTTTATAACATTTTTATGTTATAATTTTCGAATAAATGATTATATATATATATATATATATATATATATATATATATATATATATCAAGAAGGAATTTTATTTATTAATCCGACAGATTTTTTTTACTTAAACGTTATTTTTAGTGGATACCCATATTTGTGTAGATGCTCCGTTTATATATTTATGAGATATATATATATATATATATATATATATATATATATATATATATTATCATATATATATATATAATATATATATATATATATATATATATATATATATATATATATATATATATATATATATATATATATATATATATATATATATATATATATATATATATATATATATATATATATATATATATATATATATATATATATATATATATATATATATATATATATATATATATATATATATTATCATATATATATATTCATGGTAATTGTTGGATGAGCTGCTTCGCTATTGTACCCAAACTATGAATTTAACCGCAGTAACAGACTGGAGACAATGTCTCACCAATTTATAATTCAGTTGGCCATATACCGTATGTTCTATGTTAACAGATTCTTTTCTCGCACTTCACGATTATGATACTCTTTTCCGATTCCATAGTTTCAGCCAACTTTAATCTTTAAAAAATTAAATGCAATGTCAATCGCTTTCTTCTCTCCCCCCCCCCTGATTACTCTTCTTTTGTTCTTGATTCTTATAAAGTTTCAATTTTCTAATTCTTCCCAAATCCAGTAACCCCTTATGTCATAGTGGCTCTTCTGTCTTGCTTGGGGTGAATTCGATTAAAAAAATTCTATTTTCAAGCGGATAACAACATATAGTTCAACGACCGGTTATTTGATGAGGTCCGTGTTTGAGCCGGCGTCTGTCACACGGACGCGGAGATAAAAAAAAAAAAAATTAGTTAAATATTCTCTTGCGGACAGACTTATTTTTACTACAGTGGCAAGGAAACTTTTGGTGTTATTGACCCTCGTTCGATGGCGTTCCTTCGGAGGGTTGGCGCGACAGCGTCTCGATTACGGGTGAGCCTCGCGAAACGGAGTGGCTCTTGCAGCGTGTCTAACTGGAGACGGTTCGAGGTAATGCTTTCTTCATCATTCCGGCTAGCAGAGGATAGCAATATCATCAGACAGCAATAGAACGAGAACAGTGTATCCCCGTAGATTAAATAAAGTCATCAGTTCGGACATCCCTGTAGGTTAGCCGAAACGATATACATCTGATGAAACCGGAGTGTAAAACGGTCGAAACGTGATAACAACCACAAAGATGAGAACAATAGTCCGAATATAAATAGTATAAATAACAACTCCTAATCCCAAAATTCAGACAGAAATAATTTGTCGGATTCCAATGTGTCAACTATCTTTTTCCCAAAATGTATCAATTATCCTTTACACAAAATATGCCAACTACCATAATCCGAGGGCTCCAACTACAACTGGAATTGTTAATATTCTCATGTGCCACATTTTGGACACTTCGATTTCAAGATCCTTGAACTTTATAATTTTTTGAAGATCTTCAAAGATATATTAAAGTCTGCAGAAAATGTGTCAACGATCCTTCCACAAAATATGTCAACTATCCTTTCACAAAATGTGTCAACGATCTCTTTACAAAATATGTCAACTATTCCTTCACAAAATATGTCAACTATCCTTTCAAAAAGTATGTCAAAAATCCTTTCACAAAATAATTCAACTATCCTTTCACAAAATGAGTCAATGATCCTTTCACAGAATATGTCAACTATCCTTTTACAAAATGTGTCAACGATCCTTTCACATAATATTTCAAGTTTCCTTTCACAAAATGTGTCAGCTATGCTTTCACAAATTATGTCAACTATCCTTTCACAAAATGTGTCCTCAATTATGTAAGAAAAACGTTTTGCTTTAAATAGTGTATATATATATATATATATATATATATATATATATATATATATATATATATATATTACTGTTTTTATTCGAATAATTAGTAGTACGATTCGTTCATCAAGTTTTAAATTATTCTTTTACTGAATTAAATTTCATGTAACGGGTTTCATCTACAGGAAATCTGGAACAGAACTTTGGCGTCCATGTCCTTTAAACTCGATGTCGAATCATATCTAAAAGGCGTCATTGGATACACATAGTTGGAACCAGGCCAAGTTGGAGAGAATTCTTCATAAATGAAACACACGGTATTAGAACCGAAGGCATAATCAATAAATTGTGGAACCTGCCTATTTTCCGCTGCGTGACAAAAGGCTGCTCAGATTTAATATTCCATCCCCCTGAAGTCGAAAATGCGCCTCGAGTTAATGGAGGGAGAGCTACCTGCTTTTTGACTATCTGTTTATCGGATCTGTCGCTGAATGTGCGTATTGGTTTTGGTCTTATAAGATAAGCCCTGGAGAAAAAATAGCGTGTAAACCGTTTGCATATTCATTCCAGTATTGAAAAAGGAATTGCGTGACCTTCATGCATACGTCTTTCCAATTGTAGACTTCTCTTAAGGCAGAGCCGGAGAGAGAATATTCATTAGCAGTTTCAATTCCTCATGGCGAACTTGGGAATAGTTCAAGACTTCTTGTTAATAGTATTATTAAATTTATCAGTGAAAAAAAGCTTGTGATTCTTACTTTTGCACAGGTTCGTTATAACAGAAGTTTACTTTTTTTTCTGAAAAATACATTTGCTAATAATTTGTTCGCTCGAGGATATATAATTGTAGAATTATAATTGTATATTTGTTTTATATTATCAATATTATATTATAATTGTATATGAGTTTTATCTTATCAATATTATATTATAATTGTATGTCAGTTTTATATTATCAATATTATATTATAATTGTATGCCAGTTTTATATTATCAATATTATATTATAATTGTATATTATTTTTATTTTATCAATATTATATTATAATTGTATATCAGTTTTATATTATCAATATTATATTATAATTATATATTAGTTTTTCTTATTAATATTATATTATAATTGTATATTAGTTTTTTTATTATCGATATTATATTATAATTGTATATTAGTTTTATATTATTAACTAGCAGCAGAGCCCGGCGTTGCTCTGGGATGTAACAGTAAGAGATAGATCAAGTATTGTTTAAGGTTGACGGACACGCATGTCTTAATTACTTTTTTTTTTTTTTTTTTTATATAATTGGTCAAACCCAAACTCAAACAAAACATTGTTTTCAATCGTTATGAGTCTACCGATTGAATAGAATTTTATTATAAACAATTGTCTTGTAAATGGAATTTTAAAGCATTCTGAATGTAAAAATAAAGAAAAAAAAGACAATAAGAAACACTACCTGCCAAAAAAAAAAAAGTTTTGTTGAATTCGGTTGAAAATGTAGGAAATCCGATCCCATATATAAACACACACACACACACACACACACACACACACACACACACACACACAACCTGGGTTTTTTTAATAAGTATAACTCGATATGAGTTGTCCCCCCTTTCATTCCGTGAAAGCGATGCCTCCTAATCGTGTTTTCAAATTGATTCCATGCAAAAACAATTGTGTTTTTCCAATTTTTGGCGCTGTCAGAACCACCACAAGGTAATTTTACGTAGTCCTGTGAAGTTCTGTTGAAATCGGTTGAAAAATGTAGGAAATCCGACCCAATATATCAACGTACAGACACACACACACACAACCTGGGTTTTATAATAAGTATGATATTATATTATAATTTTATATTAGTTTTATATTATCAATATTATAATTGTATCTTATCAATATTATATTATAATTGTATATTAGTTTGCTCGAGGATATATAATTGTAAACCAACTTTAAACAACGTTGTTTTTACCTCGGCCGTACGAAATATGACCGGAAAGTATCTAGTAATTTTGAATATTTCACTAATCGGTTGTGCGGTCTTGATGTAAATTGACAGCTAACAAGAGGATGTCTTAAAGGACATACGTATATACTCTTCTGTGGGGACAGTAAGTCCCAAATAAATACCTTTGTCTACTGCGTATCCCTTACAATAAAAGTGACGTGACGCGAAAACTTTCTTTTTTGGAAAACATCGTTCGTTTCTATTAACCTACCCCATACACTCACTGCAATTCAGAGTTGAATATCACTTATTTCTTGATTTAACTAATTAGGATTAACAATAGTTTAGAAAAAAATAAGGTAGGTATCAAATCGCCGTTGAAAGGGAGAGGTCAGTCCGTGGCGAGATTAAGGGGATTTCTATATGGTCAGTGATGGAGACTTCAAAGGTAGACTTTTCAGACGGTTTTGAAAAGCGTGATAGACCCTGGAATAAGAGTGAAAGATCGCAATGGGAAAGAAATTAATGAATTAATATTTGTTTTTAGCCAAACGTTCACCTAAAACCTAATAATTTTATCCGCCTCTCTGTCCAAGTTATGAATTAAATGGCATGAATTCGGTTCGAGAAATTCAAGACAGGAATATGATTTTTTTTAAATTGAACTCTAGTTTTGAAACAGGAGCTCTGGGTTGTGTAACCGTTATCGACGAGGAAAAGTAAAATCAACAAGTCGTGCTCAAATTTCAGTCAAGGCTTTTGCATTCACTGTTGCACTATTAGCCTAGGAAAAGGCATGATTCCATTTTTATCTACATCTCTGAGAAATATTCAAACATGTTAAGGTTTTCTATTTCATTGAAGCAGATATTAAACACACGGGGATGTTATTGTCCCCTCTATCTTATTTTTCTTTCTTTCTTTGTCTATTTCTTTCTTTCTTTCTTTCTTTCTTTCTTTCTTTCTTTCTTTCTCTCTCTTTCTCGAAAACCAAACAGAAGAGAAAAGTGTGTAGTAGCAGAATGTAAGTGCTTGCATGAGAACTGATAGAAATAGTCAAGAATCGATGCTAAAACGGTGCGCTGAATGAACTAGGGAGACAATGCCACGGTTCTGTATGTTCCAGAGTAAATAGTATGAACTGGGTAGACAAACAGAATCTATGATGAGAAAATCGATGCGTAGAAAGAACAAGTCTTAGACACAGCCTGTTTACAAGATATCCCAGAATTGGCAGATCTAGAATGATGGAGGTGTCTGATCTGGAAGCATGGAGGTGGCAGATATGAGATCATGGAGGCAGTAGATCGGGTCTAAGGGAAATGGCAGATCTTTAACCATGTACGTGGCAGATCTGGAATCATGGAGGTGACAAATGTGGAAATATGGAGGTGGCAGATCTATAACCATGTACGTGGCAGATCCGGAAACATGGAGGTGGCACATCTGGAAACATGGAGGTGGCAGATCTATAACCATGTACGTGGCAGATCCGGAAACATTGAGGTAGCACATCTGGAAACATGGAGGTGGCCGATCTGGAAACATGGAGGTAGCAGATCTATAACCTTGTACGTGGCAGATTCGGAAACATGGAGGTAGCACATTTGGAAACATGGAGGTGGCAGATCTATAACCATGTATGTGGCAGATCCGGAAACATGGAGGTAGCACATCTGGAAACATGGAGGTGGCAGATCTGGAAACAAGGAGGTGGCAGATCTGGAATCATGGAGGTAGCAGATCTGGAATTATGGAGGTGGCAGATCTATAACCATGTAGGTTGCAGATCCGGAAACATGGAGGTAGCATATATGGAAACATGGAGGTGGCAGATCTGGAATCATGGAGGTTCTAAAGAACGGATTCTTGAGGGAAGGGAGAATATATGCAGCGCAATGAAAGGATTTAAGAACCAATTCTATTAGGTTGTCTATTGAGAAAACAGCTGATTTTTCTTCTTGTGCGGGCTGCTGAAAGTTAACAGCGAATTGTCAGTGGTTACATTCAACTGAGAGAAAAAGAGTAAAAACGAAGCCATGTCAAAGTACTCCTCAGAATACATCGCGAACTCTGCTTGAAGTATTTCCTCAAAAGTTGTACAAGCATTCAGATAAGTCAGTAGCCGAGAATGAATATAAATGGATCCTGATAGACGTTGCCGTACCTCGGGATAATAACATTGCGAAGGCGAAACAGGCAGAACATTGCAGGGCAGATTGGAGAAATGTATCAATCAGCTGCTCAATTTGTCCCTTTCGTGGCTGACGCACTAATGATTATTTTCCGGAATGACTCCCAAGACGACTTGGGAATGCCTGACACGTTTTGTTGTAATTGATATCAGCTCGGAGTGAGAACTCGGAGAGCCAAGTTCGAATTCCAGTCAAGTTCGTTAGATTCACACATGCACAAATAACCTTAGGGGAGGGTATAAATTCATTTCTTCTCCCACTCAAACAGCTCTGGGTTCAGTATCAGAACAGACTGGCTACTTTAGCTTATATGGAATTTAACCAATCTACAGCAGAAAGAAATGGCAAACTACCGCGGGAAAAATCCACCTCGTCAGTCATGTACCAAATAACACATGATCGCCCAAGCGTGTATCACCTATGGCACTTAACTGACTGACTTCTAACGTGTCCGCCTATACTCTGGAACAACCGAGGAAAGTGTTTTGTCTTTTATAGTGATATTAGTTGTCCGGTGATATCTTGTTATGGTCACATCTGCAGGATGTTACAGAAATCGTTTTGACAAAGAAGGTTAGCTGAGTGGAGCGGACATCTCAAGAACCAGGTCAACCGAACCTGAAACAGTAGATCAACTGTGTGGAGGAAATTAAAAACCAGTTTAGTAAACCTTGCCTTCTTGATAAATTACTTATTTTTAGATGATAGCTGACAGGACAAAGTATATTTGTTCTCTGTGACAGTGGTCCCTAGCAACCTAAGCCAGATGATCACTCGCCCGCTACGTGAAAGGAAGGCTACTGGTTAAACCGTTCGCTTCACTTTTCTTCGCTCGTCTATAGGCCGCCTTTACCAGAAGGTTCCAACTGAATAAAATTTCCGACTGCAACAATTTCGTCTCATGGTCTTTGTGGACGGGTTAACGATCAACCAAAGAATTATTTTGGGTTGCATTAATCCACAAGCGTTCGACCGGAAAAGGCGGCATTCTGCGAACGAAGCCGGAGAGTGGGCTGTGCTGCAACGCTACATTCTTACATTATTTGGACTATTGTCCTCATCTTTGTCACAATATTTATCACAACGTTTCGGCCGTTGTACGCTCCGGCCTTCTTCAGGTGGTTTGAATGTCGAACTGAACCCTTTATTTCGCTCACTGGGGTAGACTGTTCTAGTTCCACGTGCCATGTTTTGATGGATGTCAGTTATCAGTTATCGCCTGTTAATTTTCCCTCTGAAAGTTCTCCACTGTCTTAACCGGGTATTGAACTCACACTCTTTGGGTCTTGTCACTGGATCTAACCAACGCCTTTATCCACTGTGCCATGTGTTCTTCTGTACATTCTTAATCTAAGAGTCAGAGCATATTTTAAATCAAATAATGATAACAAAAAATAAACATAAAAACATAATTAAAAATACCATTGATACTATATCAAACATGTTCATGATATTTTTTAATCTTACTTGATTGGAGGTGCTAACAGGTGTATCTTTTGAGAGGGGGGAATTAAGAAGGGCTACTGTAAATACCCCGTTCATTAGAATCTCTTCACCCCCAGACTTTTAAACAGGTATAGTGGTTTATCCTTTTTTTCCTGTTTTAGGATTGAATTTCCTGTTTCTTCTGATATCTATTTCAACTTTATACTTCTAAAGTCTACGCCTAAACTCTGAAACTTTATTTCATATTTTTGTCCTCAATAGGAGTAAATAGGTTCGCCCATTGTTCGGTTCACACTCCTCCACGGCCTTTTGAACAGGGCTAAAGGTTTATCCTTTGTTTTCTGTAAAGAATTGATTTTTTGGTTCCAATAGCGCCTTGAAATGATTAAAGAAAAGTTTGCTTGTCAATTACTTTAATCAGCAGATGACACACTGTGCTCGTTTGAAAAATGTTTCTGTATTTGTGCCGTTCCAAAAGGTATAACTCCTCCTACCCTGTTCTATCTATACAAGAGTCCGACCCAAAATGGAATAGCTGTTCAAGCCTCATTTTCTATCCGTAAAAGAGTTCAAAAGCGTCTTCATAGCCCTGCCGCTGATGAGTTATTTTCCACTCTACAATCCCTTTACTACAAACGAAATATCATACGTCTGTCGTTACACTATCGCTATTTCCATCGCAAATGTTCAGGCAAACTATATTGTTTTGATACATCAGTTCGGAGCTTTACCTAAGACCCGCCATAGCTCAGAAATTGGATCGAATCCTGAAACCTTCAGTTCATTTTCCAGGTCATAGTTCCATTCAGAGAGCTTCTTCACCAGAACCGCTATTTTTTGAAACAGTCTCCTGAAAGGTCGCCTTTCTGATCATTAAAATCTTAACCTCTTCAAGTCTAAGGTCAACTGTTGTCTACTTTCAGAAAGATGATTAAGTAACCCTTTACCTTGACTGGCCATTAAACCTTCTATTGGTTGAACAGTAGTAAAACGGAATATAATACTGTTGTCCTGGGAAGCCATTTTCCATTAATGAAAAATAAAACGCAGCGTAGAGGAGAACCAGACCACCAGCCCTTGAAAACATTTAGAAACCAAAGGCTCCTTGAAAAATACCTTATTCAAGATACCCAAAAAACTTTTCAGAAACTTCAAAGACAATTCCAGGATATTTCAATGAGAAAATAATAAAACATCCAGAAGAATCTTTAAAGTACTGACCCTTGAAGCAGTACCTGTTATACTGCCTGTATAAGCTCGTGGTTCTGGTTAATAATATTCCAAGGAAAATACTGGATCACAAGATGAATGAAGAAAGGATATAATTAATAAGGCAATAATAGCGAATAACGTAGTTAGTGCAGCAATGCGTACGACCCAACTTGCGATGCACAATACTATTCTGTTCCTATGAGCAAAAAAAAAAATATTTATCGTGAGTAGATGAGTCTATGTTTAATACTTTAGTGTAGCGAACGTCGATCGCCTTTCTACACAACTGGCAAATTACATCAACCGATTACCGTAATTCCCCATGTATAATACGCATTTTTTCTAAAATATATTTAGCAAAATCAAGGCTGCGTATTTTGCACAGTTACAAAAAATCTTTAAAAAATTGCCGTAAAATTAAATAAGAATTATCATAAAACTAAATTAGAATAATATTATTCTATGTTTAAAACCATATTTTAAATAAGAGTAGGAAACGCTGGCCGTAATGAAATTGGAGAGGTACAATTTATAGGGTTTGATTACCAAACAAGGGGTTCATATTATGCATGAAAAGAAGTATTTTCCCAAATTTTCAGCACAATTTTAGGTTTGCGTATTATGGATAACGACGTATTATACATGAGGAATTACGGTAATATATATTGAGTCTTGATAAAAAAAAAGCACAACAAAGTTTGCTTTAAAAGCGTGTCTAATTATCTTTCTCTTGATAATTGTTATAATATTTCCTGTAGATTCTGGTTTTTATAATCGGAATCAGCGCAATCAGCGACACTATCTTCCCAAACCAATTTATACAGGGACCATAGATTAAAAAAAACAAACAAACCGAAGCCAAGTAGACTTTAATTGACTTGTGTCGTAAAGCGTAAATTAAAAGACTATTTTCAACAAAATTCCTTAAAATGACTTATTAATGAAAGATTTTACAAGGAAGGGAAACTTAAAAGCAATCAAATCAAAAATCAAAATTAAAATCAAATCAAATTAAAAGGCACAGAGAATTAAAAAGAAATTATTCAATACTTGTCCACCAAGATCACATTTTATTAAGATCCGCATTGCATCAATTCAAAGATTACGTTACATAAACATCCGGCAGCAAAACCTAGGAGCATGTGAACAACGTGGAAGTATGAAAGAAAATGCATAAGTCCCAAAAATTACCAGAAATACATTTTTTGAAAAAATTATAACGTGCAATACATTTTTGCAAGAGAAATTGCTAATGCCCGCAAGAAAATTAAATTTCGGCATTAAATAAGCCATAAAGAGTTATTGCTATAAAAGCAATCGACCTTACATAAAATGAAACACAGGTTGACAAAATTCTAGGACATCATACGAAGAATAGTCATAACAAATTCCAAACAAAAATATCTACGACTTTTACAGGATTTCTTGTAGTTCAAAGACCAGTAAACACTATGATATTACATAAGCTATAAATTGATCTGTTCATATCTCCATGATAAAAAACGAGAATACTTTTGATACACTATAGTATCATTAGTGAATTAAATAATAACATATTGCAGAAAATTATTAACCTATTTTAAGTAATATATTAGTAGTAAAGAAGTATAATTTTAAATAATTATTTTTTCTCTGAGAATATCATGGACATCACAGTGGCGGAAAGGAACTAATTCTTAGAGTCAGAGAGCGACAGTTTAAGGAATTGATTCTTTGAGTCAGAGGAAGACAGTTTAAAGGAACTGATTCTTAGAATCAGAGAGCAACAGTTTAAAGGAACTGATTCTTATAGTCAGAGAGCAACAGCTTAAAGGAACTGATTCTTAAAGTCAGAGAGCGACAGTTGAAATTTGTGTTATCGAAAGGAAGAGAAACAGGAAGAAATGGAGAATAATCTGCTGAACGATTTTGTATGGATTGATGAAAGAACAAGAACAAAGAGGGGTGCTAAATAGGCATCAGTTATTTGGATTAAAAAGAGGGAGAAAGTCGGGAGGAGCCATGATTTTAAGTATAATAGGAACTATAACAAATCTGCTGTTAATAATCATAAAGAGAGGTGAAATTTTGGGGTCACTTTATCAGAATAGAAAACCTGGAGCATTCTTTTCAAGAATGGTGGTGAGCCTCCATTCTCAACCCAATAAGACCCACGTTAGCCTCATAGGTGCCATCAGCAAATTCTTTGATTTTGTTATCAATAAAGATTTGTTGATCATCTCAACAAAAGCAATCTCCTCAGCGATGAGCAGTATGGATGTCATTCCTCTTGCTGCACTGCTGTCATTAAACACAGAATCAGTAAAGTGCTTGTTGGTAGCTTCATCACCAGAATGTTCGCTCAATATATCTTAAAGACTTTTGCTAAGGTTGTGAATAGGAACACTCCCAGAGTTTACGCAGATATTGAGCTATGGAATCACTCGAAGTGTGTACGCAGTTATCAAGTCACTTCTCGCAGGTGGAACGTCCAAACAGCTTAAGCCCACGAGATCAAGGCAGGCGTTTCCCAAGGCTCACTGCTAGGTTCTACCTTATTGTTTTTATCAACGATCTAAGAAAAAACAAAAGATAGGAAGTCGGGGAGAGCCATGGAGTGACATCACACACAAAAGAAGTGAATGGATGACAAAGCAAGAAGAAAGAGGGGTGGGAAAGGGTAAAAAGTTACAGGAAAAAGGTAGGAAGCTGTGGAGAGCCATAAGAAATGATATATAAAAGAAGTGAATAGACAACATAAGAAAAAAGGGATGGTAAAGGATAAAAAGTTACTTATAACAAAAGACAGGAAGCTGTGGAGAGTCATGATAAAACATGGTATATAAATGAAGTAGTGAATGGATGACATAACGACAACAAAGAGAGGGTGGTAAAGGATCAAAATTTACTTAAAACAAAAGTTAGGAAGCTGTGGAGAGTCATGATAAGAAATGATATATAAAAGAATTGAATAGATGGCATAACAATGACAAAGATTAGTAGTAAAATCTAAAAAAATCTTAAAGAAGACAACAAAACGGAGGAAGCTGTGAAGAGGCATGATCATCTCTAACTTGACGCGACATGGCTATTAAAGAAGTAGAAATCATGATTTAGTGAATGCCTATGTTTGTTATCTGTGTGGTTGAGTCATAACTAAATCCTGTCTTGGGGAATCAATCGTTTGGCGAATGTAACAACCAAACCAACCGTTACTTAAATATATGACAATAGGCGATGAGAAGTGAGTTATTTACAACAACGTTCAACAAAGTAGGCTGAGAAGGGTAAATTTCCACAGCAGACAACAAAATCCGAGTTCCATGAACGAAGAGTAATATTGTGAGTGTCCTGAGATCGTCGGGGTATTATTCATTTGGAGATTATAAAATTCATTGAAACACAAAAAGTACATTTCTAGATCCAGCAGCTACAACGTGTCCATACAAGCTTGGGCGAAATATGTTTCTGTCATGAAAACGCAAAGTCGCATACAGTAAAAAAGATACAGGAAAAAACTTTTGGAACTAGGTTGGTCTGTTCTACGACAACCAGCATATTCACCTAGCTTTGCACCAGATGATAATTACCTTATTTGATCGCTGAAGAAGTTTTGATGAGGGTAACATATCTGTAATGAAAACCAATTCGGCGAAAACCTCTTCATATAAAAACTTCAGAACTTAATTCAAATGATATTGAAAAGCATCCTGATTAATGGCGACATATAATGATCTATGTACAAGGTGTCCTTAAAGTCTGGACAAATAGGGAAAATTCATATTTTCTAGAAAGTTAATTTTCAACAACATTTTATTGAAATGGAATATTAACAAAAATCATCTTCAATATGATTTCCAACATTTGTGATACAAAGGTTAATGGCCTTTGCAATAACTCCACATTGCCGTTAATTTTAGCACATTCACCCTTTATTCATTTAATTGAGTACAACTCCTCCTTTAGCATACTCCCGAAAAAGAAGTCAATTCCTTCTGCTTTTGACACCGCCATGTTTAATCTGCGGAGGTAAAATTTAATTAATGAAATTTCCTATATGTCTAGACTTTAGAGACACCCTTTAGAATCATAATCAAAGAACCGTACCAATAAACAAAAACCACACTACTTGGGGACTTTCAACAATGGCAGGAAGAAAACAGTTATCACATGTAACTCAAATAGAATATAATTACATAATCAAAATGTTGATATTCCACACAACTTCAAACAAAAAGGAAGGAAGGAAACCCCCCATCAATACTGAAAAGAGAGATAACAGTGGACACGAGAAACCTATTTGCCTGAAAAAAAAATGCGCTTTGCAAGATTCACGTGAACTCGATGCAATAACTCCACATTGCTGTTAATTTTAGCTCATTTACTCTTTATGCGTTTAATCAAGTGAGTTGCATCTGTGATTTTCATTGAGGACACCTTCTCCTTTAGTATACCACAGAAAAAGACGTCAATGGAAGGATGGTTTTCTTTAAGCCATTTTAATCATTTATGTGAGAACAAAATTGATTGTACAGGATGTCCCTATAGTTTTGGACAAATAGGCAAAATTTTCGGCAACATTTTATTGAATTCGAACATTAACAAAAAAACAAAAATCATCATCAAAACATACACGTCCCATAAATATTTCCATCATTTGTGATACAAAGGTCGATGCTCTTGGCAATTCTTTATGCGTTTAATCAAGTGTGTTGCATCTGTGATTTTTATTGAGGACAATTTCTCCTTTAGCATGCACCCGAAAAAGAAGTCAATTCTTTCTTCTTTCGACAAAACCATATTTAATCTGCGGAGGTAACAAAAATAGTTAATTAGATTTCCTATGTGCCCAGACTTTACGAACACCCTGTATAAACAAGGTTTTCAATACGAAAAAAATAAGTTTAAAATTTTTAACAACATTTTATTGAACTGGTATATTAACAAATAACATTTTCAATGTTTTCCATCGTTTTGCATCACAAATACAAAGGTTGATGCACTTTGCGAGATTCACATGAACTCGATACAATAACTCCACATTACCGTTAATCTTAGCACATTTACTCCTTATGCGTTTAATCAAGTGTGTTGCATCTGTGATTTTCATTGAGGACACTTTCTCCTTTAGCATACCACAGAAAAAGACATCAATTATTTCTGCTTTCGACAAAACCATGTTTAATCCGTGGAGGTAAAAAAAAATTAGTTAATACGATTTCCTATGGGGTCAGAGTTTAGGGACACCCTCTATATTTGAATAAAATGTAACTGTGCTGTATTTTTAAGAATAAATTCGATAAACGAGAACAGAAATTAATGATAGCCACATAGCCGAAGGCGAATTTGTATAGCGAAAGATGTAATGAACTGTTATCCAATATCAATCCTTCTGTACGTTAGTGAATGCGGGAAAATCTCTTGAAAGATGAAAAAGAGGCATGAAACAACAGAAATTTTGTTCTACAGATGGATGTTGAAAACAAATCATGGCCCGAATATGTGAATAACAAGTTTTAGAGAAAATGAAAGCATAAAAAAAACATTTATAGTAAAAGAGACAGATAAAATTTCTTGGGAAAATTATGAGGAAAGATGGTTTAGCAAAATTGATACTCACAGGACATATTAAAGGGTAAAAGGGACAGAGAATAACGATGCATAACCTACTTAGCGTGCTTGAGTAAATGGATGGCGGAGCAAGGTTTAAGAGAGATAACACAAAGACAAACTTTATTAAGATCTACAAAGGACAGGAAAATTTGGATACTCATGATCACCTACATCCTAAAGATACCCGACATAGAAGAAGAATTATAAAGTAGGCTTCTCGAAATTTTAACAGATAGTGATAATAGATGTTTTAATTATTTTCTTTTATTCTCATGAAAGTCATGAAGACAGAAAACTATTTCCATTTAAAAATGCATATATATTACAAATGCACATTGCATTCTATCTGAAAGGAGTTATTTGAAAAAAAAAACTTTTTAATTTACTAACTTTAATGTAGAAACCTATTGTGCGATATCAGTTATTTATGTGTTTCGTTAGAAAAATAAAGTAATTCTGAAGACAGACAACAAACACTTGTTCAAATATGATAAACGCTAAATTTATTTCTCAGAAAGCAGTCTTCGTGACATAAGTCCAAAAGGAAATTAATTTTTTTTTTAATTTATAGAATATGAAATTGACATAAAAAAAAAACCAATAAAGCAAAACCAAATCTCTAGTCGTCATGGAGAGTAATCAATACATATGATGTGTTACATCTCCAGAGTCATTTCAGAACAACCAGTGCTTATCTTACAAATCAACAACTTGGACAAATGAAATGTATTTAATCATCTAATGAAGACAGAATCTAAAAACCACTGAAATTAAATAACCATTATAATATTATTATTCTTTTCTTTAGTTGCTTACTTAGCAAGTAGGTTACTGCCCTTTCCTGAGATAAACAATAGACAATTCCCGTTTGATTGCGAGGATAGACAGAAGAAAAGATATATAAAAAACTCTTTTGTTTTATAGATGAATAAAATAAAGAAAGAGTAGAGAAGAGAATGGAGCCGATAAGCCTCTTATATGTTTAACTTCAGCTTGATTGAAACAGAAAAATTTTCGATGTCAATTTTTCATTTGTACCCTGATACTTCTTTAAATAATGACTTGCATTCATATTTTTGATTTCCATTCGACCAATGGAACTTTTATTTAGTTGCAAAGAGATCATGTCATGTCATCATTTCTCGAAGTCTTTTCATCCAGAACCTCAGATTATTCCATCACCATTTATTCAGTTGTGCCGCAACTTTTGTCATCACTCACTCTCCTCTATCTCAAAATTGTCATTCATGGTGACATTCAAGGCAGAATAGTGCAATGACGGGCCCGTTCCTTTTAAATATGGGATGTTGAGATTACCCTATCCCTCCTTTTAGAAGTTGAACAGGAAGGACCGACATGACAGCAGGTGTTTTGAATTCAGAGTTTTCCATCTCCTAGATTGGTTGCCAACTAAGTCTATAGGGCCCAGGCTGTCCTGCTATTTAACTATGGCGGGGGGGAGAGATGGATTTATACTTTTTCCAACGACACGTAACTGAATGCAATGAACTCCACTGGAATTCGAACTCGGCTCTCTGCTTCCTCCATCCACTATCGATTACTACTCCAACGTGCCTCCTCAAATTAGTTACGCAAGGAATAATAAAAGAACTGGAGCGTTTGCCAAATTTGAAACGCTTTTTTATTACGAAATTCCTGATGGGGAAAGGTATTTTAAAATGAACGCTATCTGTATTTTACTAATTAATCAAACTAGCAACCTAACTGTTTCGAGAAAAAGAAATTCAGCCTACCCGATTCTCTCAGTTTCCCTCAGTTCATTTTGGAACTTGAAACATCTAAAGAAATAAGCCCTTCTCAAGAGGAGCGACAAAGTTAATCAACTTGAATGCTCCAGACTCGTGACTTTTCAAAGAAAATTTCGAAAAAAATTAGAAAAAGATCTAACGAAAATAAACGAGCTCCCAAATGCAAGTTAATTTCACAAATGAATTACTTTTACTATTTTTTTTTAAAATAGTGTTCACCCCCATGCAAAGCTCGAGAGCCACTCGATGGAGAGTGTTACTGAATGTAAAAGTAGGAATTGAAGATTATGTGAGTTTAGAAGGTAGGAAACGATTGTCCCTTGATTTGAAGAAGTTATCACCTTCGAGAAAGCAACCAGCGGGAGTTTGTTCCATAAAGTAGCGGTTATTGAGAGTAACATCCTTCTTAAAATTTGAATACCGTGGCAGTAAATCAAGACAACCCCGAAGAAGTAGCGCGGCGAGTCATGTGTAAAGTTGAGTTCGTGGAACTAAAGAATGGAGTTTATCAAAACAGAGTACCGAGGATCTTGTAAAACTGCATGTGTGGGCAGCAAGTTGGAAAATATTTTAACGCTCACAAGGTCGTGTAAACCATTTGGCGTGTATCATCTCTGCAAAGTAAACTGTTTATGATAAAATCATCTCAGGCATCTTTGAGGTTACGAATTTATTCATTGTCGTTCTCTGTAAAGTATGCTGACCTAATCTAAAGTTTTGGTAGTTTCGTTTGTATAAAATGTGCGTGAATATTACGAGTAGTATCAAATACATAGTGTGAAGAAAGTGGGCTCAGAAGTAATAAAATAATGGAGTTGCAGAAGGAAACATCGATTAATCTATGTAACGATTTTGGGTAAATGGTTGGCGGAGCGGAGAGAAAGAGAAATGGTAACTTGTCAAATGTTGTAAGCGGGTGGAAGCTGTAGAGAGCCATGATTTCTTAACTCATGACGTAACCTACCTATCTACATTGTATCAATGGTTGGCAGAGTGGAGACTTAGAGCCAGATTATGGTTAGAGCTACAAGAGTCAGGTCGTTGTGGAGAGCCATAATCTCCTACCTCCTGAAGGGACGCAAAAGAAGAAAGAGACAATATAAGCCCGGACTTGGAGGTCGGGTGATTGGGGTTCGAAAGAGAAAGTTATGAGATAGGGAATCTAAGAGAGTGCCAAGAGGAAATCTAAGAGAGTGTTATGAGATAGGAAGTCTAAAAGAGTGTTATGAGATAGGGAATCTAAGAGTTTCTTAATTGATTTAAGTCTTATGGCTACATCATGTTGAAATATTCGTTTCTGTACGATCTCGAGAAGTTGAGCAACTTCGAGACTGGTTAGTACCTATATGGGTGACCGTTTGGAAATATCAGGTGTTTCAAGCTTGGATTTCCGGCATAATAGCCCAGAATTGATGTTGTTTTCGTCATATTCACTTACATAGAAACAACTCTGCCAGTGGCATGAATCCACCACTGATTCCTCTGGATATGGGTTAATTAGCGAGGCATGAAACTACTTATGTGCCGTGTCCCCTAAGAACGTAGGCGATCATGACTCTCCACAATTTCCTATCAGTTGTAGCCGTTAATAATGTTTTTCTTGCTTTTTCTTCTGAAACCTGTTGTCCCATTCATTTACTCAAGCTCACTAAAGTAGGTTATGCGTTGTTTTCCACTGTCTCTCTTGCTTTCAATCTGACCTGTGAGTAATAAGACTTTCCAAGCCCCCTTTCTTCATTATGTGCACGAGAAATTTCAACGATCACTTCTTGGTGTTCTGTTTCCATTTTCTCTAAAATTTTGTCGTTTCTCATATGTTCGGCACATGGCATTCTCCACATCCTTTGTTATAATTATATATCAGTGAGCTATTCACCTTTGAGGAGATTATCCAACATTCACTGGCATATAGGATTACTGATATTACATAACATTTCAGTACTCTTTTCTTTGTTTCTATTGCTTCAAGCTTCTTTATCTTTGAGGAGATTATCCAGCATTCGCTGGCATATAGGAGAACTCATATGACATGACATTTCAGTACTTTTTTCTGTGTTTCTATTGCTTCAAGCTTTTTCATCTTTGAGGAGATTATCCAGTATTCAACGAGATGTACGAGGACTTATATTACATAACAATTCAACACTCTTTTTTTTGTTTCTGCTGCTTCAAGCATCTTCTTCATCTGTGAGAGGATTTTCCAAAATTCCCTACCATGTAGGAGGAGTGATATTACATAACATTCTTTTCTTTGTTTCTCTTGCTTTAAGCTGCTTCTTAATCTGAGAGGAGATTATCCAGTATTCACCGATATATAGGACTTATATTCCATAACAATTGAACACTTTTTTCTGCTGCTTCAAGCCTCTTCTTCATCTGTTAGAATATTTTCCAACATTCACTGCGATATTGGAGGACTTATATAACAATTCAATACACTTTTTTTTGTTTCTGCGGCTTCAAGGCTATCCTAAATATTTGTGAAGATTATCCAGTATTTAATGCCATATAGGAGGACAGATATATAATATTTCAGTACTCATGTCTTTGTTTCAGTTGCTTGAAACCTCTTCTTTATCTTTGAAAAGATTATCCAGCATTCACTGCCACATAGGTGGATTTATATTACATAACGTTTCAGTTCTCTTTTCTTTGTTTTGTATTGCTTCAAGTCACTTCTTCATCTTTGAGGAGAATATCCAGTATTCACTGCCATGTAGGAGGACTTATATTCCATAACAATTCAATACTCTTTTTTTGTTTCTGTAGCTTCAAGCGTCTTCTTCATCTGTGAGGAGATCTTGCAGCATACACTGCCATATAGGAGGATTTATATTACATGACAATTCAGTACTCTTTTCTTTGTTTCTGATTCTTCAAGCCTGTTGTTCATCTTTAAGGATATTTTCCAACATTCACTACCATAGGTATGATATTACATAACATTTCAATATTCTTTTCTTTGTTTCTCTTGCTTCAAGCCTCTTCTTCATCTGTGAGGAGATTATCCAGTATTCACTGCCATAAAGAGGAAATGACATTACATGACAATTCAGTACTCTTTTCTTTGTTTCTGTTGCTTCAAGCCTTTTCTTTATCTTTGAAGAGATTATCAAGCATTAACTGCCAAATAGGAGGATTTATATTTCATAACATTTCAGTTCTCTTTTCTTTGTTTCTATTTATTCAAGCCACTTCTTCATCTTTGAGGAGATTATCAAGTATTCACCGTTATATAGGAGGACTTATATTACACAACAATTCAATACTCTTTTTTGTTTCTGCTCCTTCAAGCCTCTTCTTCATATGTAAGGATATTTTCCAGCATTCACTGACATATAGGAGGACTTATCTTATACAATATTTCAGTACACATGTCTTTGTTTCTGTTGCTTAAAGCCTCTTGTTCATCTTTGAAAAGATTATCTACCATTCACTGCCATGTAGGAGGACTGATATTACATAACATTTCAGCATTCTTTTCTTTTTTTCTGCCGCTCCAAGGCTCTTCTTCATCTGTGAGGAGATTTTAAAGCATTCACTGACATGTAAGAGGACTTATATTAAATAACAATTCAATACACTTTTTTGTTTCTGCCGCTTCAAGCTTCTTCTTTATTTCTTAGAAGATTTTCCAGTATTCACTGACATATAGGGGGACTTATATTACATAACATTTCAGTACACTTTTCTTTGTTTTTAACGAAATTTTCATGTTTCTGAATATTCTGCTTAGGTTTTAGAATACATTAGCTATCCCATTGCGTCTCCCGATTTCAGTGTTGCATTTTTCATATTCTGTTAAAACACTTCCCATATTATTAAATGATTATTATTTAAAAAAATATTCTGTCAACGTTAAAAAAAAAAATTGGTTTTAAAATATTGCAAAAAGATTGATAATGCGTAAAACACAAATCACTTAATAATTGAGTAAAGACAATATCTGTCTCTATTTCTAATTATTTTCATTATTTAAATTATTCGAACTGCTGACCACATCTTTATTGCCATATTCACGACGTTACGGTCGTTGTACGCTCCTCTGTGGCCGAATCGGTTAAGGCACGTCAGGCTAAATGACGGTTCCGTATAGGATAGAGGCTCCATTCCTGTCAGAGGACTAATATTTTCTATGAAAATTTCTCGGACATTCAGGCCGGTAAATATTATCAATACAGTTTATTATAAAACAGAGCATTTGCTTAAATATTTGTATCTAGAAAAAGAATGTATAAACAAAAAAACATCTTAAAATAATTGTCGGACTTTGTCCATTTCTTAAAGGATTATGTAGATATTATATTGTTCTGCGTGAATGCTAGGAAAATAGATACACTAATTAAAGAATTATCTGTTTACAGCTGTTGCCATTTAATTTAACAAATTTATTGGAAGGCTAATTTTTCAAATATAATTGCGTTTTGAATAAAATATTTAGAAAAAAGTAAAAAAAGAAAAAACTAAAGAAAGCTAGAGTAAAAGAAAATAGTTTTTCTTGAAACTTGGAGAGGAAAAAAAAAACGAATAACGTTCAACTGCGCATGTCAGGAAGTGTCAACATAGGTTTATGTCAGCAAAATTTCTTGATGATGAATGAGTGCTGCCAGCTGAGACGCAGCCAATAAGTAGTCGTTGTTTATATGCTGCCGACAAGACCTTAGTTTTCATACTCGTTTGCTCGACAAACAATTGACCAATCACAAAGCGAGGAAGAGGTCGACCAATCAAATTTGTCGGAAAAACCACTTGGAAAGAACGACGGAAGATGAATGAAGTTTATGAATGAGAAAATAATTGGCAGCAGATGAAAAAAATGTCCAAGCTAGACTGGCTTTTGATTGGCATTTGAGAAAATAGCCCCGAATCTATATTTGCCTTTCAACCTGAAGAGAGATAACCAGGAAAGAAAATAACGTATAACCTTTGTGTTTTTTTTTATTTATTTATCTACAGTCAGTAATGTTAAGCGACATTTTGGTGCCTTCGAAAAGACGCCTTTTTATTTAAACCCAGCAAGGTTGTTCGGTTTTACCCGGGTTTAAACATATTGAAGTTTATCAGCGAATTCGAAGTGAGATGCCCTTAATAACATAAACGATAAACTTGCTATCTTTTTTGAATGCATACTCCTTTCCTTGAAAATGATCAAAGAGGGTTCAAATTACTCCTAATTTTTCTGACAATTTCGGCAGGTTTCTTTACAAGTTTTCACTCAACATCCTATAAATTATTGGACACCAGGAGAAGCTAACCAAAATACTTATTTAATGAAACATGTTTGAGTTAAATAACACTAGCAGTAGATTTCAAGGATAGTATATTGCTAAAACCTAAAACGCTTATCCATGTACAATGTCGAATAAAAGCGACAATATTGAAAAAAAGAAAGAGAAAAATGGTCTAAAGGCAAAGATACATATTCAGAAGCCTAGATTCATTAGACTGGACCCCCCCCACAAAAAAAAAACAAAAAGAAACAAAAAAAAACGCTTACCAACGTTAAATCCTATCGTGTCGTAACCCGTGTTTCACGATCTTCAGGCGAACGATCCTTATATATATATATATATATATATATATATATATATATATATAATATATATATATATATATATATATATATGTATACATATATATATATAGAGAGAAAAAGAGGAGAGGTAGATAGAAAGATGGGAGAGAGAGAGAGAGGAGAGAGATCCGCATATTTAACAAAAATTTTGTTTTCAAGCCTGAAGAAATATTTTCTATTTATATTTGTAATGAGTTCTAAAGAGTTGAGGGCAAATTTTCTGAGCTTAACGAAATAAATATCAACACATTGCCTTTTAAGTGTTCGTTTTCTTTATGATAATGATTATTGGTCTGTCTCACACATAGAGCTCTGCCTAGATCTATGTCCTTTTGGAAATATCCACACTGACAACTAATATTATCATTATATATATATATATATATATAGACATCCGCAGACAGACTGTTTCGCAGTATCACAGCTCATCAGTGTGGCTAGACGTCCGGTTGCCTCTAGCGAGGTTCGAAACCCGGCTGATTTGGCATTATATATATATATATATATATATATATATTAATGTACTTTGTTCCATTGTCAAGAAAGAAGTCATTACGGCATTTCATTATTAAACCACACAGAACAGAGTGAGAAGTGAAGGTGATGCTGTACATGCTTTTGTGTTATAATCCAACTTAGAGGATTACCCAAATCCTTAAAAAAGTTTTCAGAATTAAGTAATTTTGTGTCTTGCTGTTTTTTTTTTAAACTCCTTTTTAATTCACAGAGAAAATGGAATTGGTGAATGAAATTCAGTTTCCCCTAATTTGATGCTATTGAAATATATATATATATATATATATATATATATATATATATATTTCAATTTCGTATTTCTTGATTGCTTATATCTTAAATAGACATAGCAGGAGGTAAAATCTATGGCAAAAATCAAACCAAATGAAAGAGAGAGAGAGAGAGAGAGAGAGAGAGAGAGAGAGAGAGAGAGAGAGAGAGAGAGAGATTGTTAAAGCCTGAAAAAGTATCTTGGTCCGACGTAGAAAGAAGTGGGTTCATTGAACTTATTATCCGACACCAGGATACACTGAACGAAAAGCTTAACAGAAATTGCTGTCCATCCTATTTAAGGAAACATATTTCAGCAAATATAGATATGCTAGCTGTGTGTTTCCGTATATATTCCATTTAATATAGACATAGTATGTCTGTTAATTTTTTCTAGTGATCCTTCCCAATTCTCTAATCAATTTCGTGATGTTAAGATGAAATTCATCAAGGAAAGCACCGTAGATTTTTCTAACCCAAATAATTTCGATCTTTTCGAAGATCATCTTCAGAGCTAAATTACAAAAACATGCTTATTGTAACGGCGATAAAATCTGTATTCCGAAATACTGGAAATGAGCAGTAAAAAATTAAATAGACGCAATATGTCTATATTATTTAATGAAACATGTTTGAATGCAGATATGCGAACTCTCTCCTTTTCTCTCTCTCTCTCTCTCTATATATATATATATATAACAGAGGATGTCTGTGTGTGTCTCTGTGTTTTAAAAGTCAATAACCGATAAAGTCAATTAAAAATCGATAAATTCCACTTTTTCCTCTGATTTCGTTCAAACTCGGTGTCTAGGTTACTTACATCATGACGAGCTCAACGATACCTCATTTTTATTTCCACGCCACTGCGTTTAGCGAAAAACCGCGAAAAACGAAAAATCGATTTCAACAAAAATCGATATCAACTCAAATTTAAAATACACCCCCCTCGATTTTCAAGAAATCTAATACAAACTTTTTTATCAGTTTATTTGATCTACAGATTTTTATCCCGTATTTTTAGTGGATATCCATATTTGAGTAGATGTTCCGTTTAAACAGTAAACTTGTTTTCGTCTAGCGGCCTGAATATCCGAGCAATCTTATTAAAAACTTGACAGGATTCGAACCTGCGTTCTCTACGGCAGGAGAACCCATGGGAGGAGATGTTTTAAATTGAATGGGAAAGAAATGAAAGAAAGATAAGCAAACAATTCACCATCATTCAAATATGAAACATGGAAATATGAAATAATGCCTTATTGTCAAATTCCAAATGAGAACGAAAATATGGAAAACACCAGTAGTAGAATTGAATATAATAAAAAAAGATGAGGAGAAGCAGAAGAAGTAGTTGGAATATGATAGAGAAACTGAAAAACAATTCAATATTTTGAATGGATTAATAAACAAATGGGGAAAAAATAATTTGATCTATTGCCGCGATGACGCATACCTTTTGAAAGAAAAAGTCGAATCATTTCATACCAAACAAGTCGATTATGTCACGCAAAGGGTTACTGGCAGTGAAAAAGAATGGGAAGATATTAGAAAGAAGCGGGAATGCCATACAGAAAGCAAGGGATAAAACTCTACTCTTGTTCAATGGAGATGCAAGAAATGCGGACCATACAAAGGACGGTAGTCCAACGAGAACAAATAAATATTTTGAAAATCGCACTGCGTGGAAGAGTCTGCTAATGGGTAAATAAAAAAAATGATATATATATATATACACGACATCCTACACATGTGCACCTACGCATACGTACATACGCACGCACACACACATAGACAAAGAAGAAAAATCAACGTAACACAAATAAACAGCACATGAATTATTTTTTACCTTAATTTAAAAGTAACGAAAACGACAGACAATTGCTGATATTTTTTGACGAATGGACCGAACAATTACACAAAATTCCGTCTAGGAAACTCTTGAGTAGATGTACTGAATATAACATAACTCAGCTACGTGACAAATTTAATATTTGTATTAATCCCATGTTATATATATATATATATATATATATATATATATATATATATATACGTATATAAATATAATTTATTTGATAAACAAAAGTAAAAAAAAAAAATTCGTGAACGTGCGCGTGTACACAACAGATTAAAAGATGCTAAAAAATTGAAAAAAATTATGGCAATAAACTTATTAAAAGACACACCTTGAAGAAATAGACAATTCCAAGAAAATTTGAAATTGGAGAAACAACATGAAAAGTGATATTTACTGTTAAGTAATCTTTCTATGTAAATATTATCCTCCCCACCTCTCTCTCTCTATATATATATATATGTGTGTGTGTATGTGAATATATATATATATATATATATATATATATATATATATTATAAATATAGATATACACACACAAACAGAAGTATTATATACATTGTAACCCGGATATAAGAGAGTTGTCGGGACCGGAGAAGAAGTCTCTTATACCCGGGTTTCTCTTATATCCGGGTTTGGTCTATTTTATATACATTAACGCAGGCTCTAATTTGGGACCAGAGAAAATCTCTCTTATATCCGGGTCTCTTATATCCGGGTTACACTATATATATATATATATTTGTTTGAATAAAAACAGACCACTTTAAGGTTCCATGTAATAAGTTATTTCACCATAAGCCCTTTAACAGGGCTCTGGATCAGAGAGAGAGAGAGAGAGAGAGAGAGAGAGAGAGAGAGAGAGAGATAAAGGACAGACAGAGACAAAGTGAGGCTCTTGCATGCACACATAAGATATTACGTGGAAGTACGTTACAGAATAAAGTGATTGATTGATTGTCGTTGAACAGGCCAGATCTAAATCTTGTCCTTTTACACAAAATTGACATGTAAGTTAGCTAGGCTGAGCTATGGTCTATACCCGATCATAAACATAAAATACACAACGCCACTTGTTGATTTTTGTTACATTTAGGACGACAGTGTAATAGTTCAATATCAATATATAACAAAAAAAAAAAAATAAAAAATAAAATAGCAGAGACACACATTTCAAACCCTGCGGTTTGGTTTGGTTTGGTTTGGTTTGTATTACGGCATATCAACCTCAATGGGTTATTTAATGGGTTATTTAATGCCGACAATTTTTTTTTCCAATGGGCTCATGCGGCACTATATTGAGTCTGATTTGCATGCTCTTCGTCATCGAGGCCCATTCGTACAGTTGGTATGATGTTTGCTTGTCAACCTAACTGTCAGGGTTTCAATTCTCGGTAGTGGATGCCCACTGCTGATGAGTCCCAAATATAGGACGAAACGGCCGTCCAGTGCTTTCTGCATTCTGTTGAGATTTCTATCAGACTCGATGAATTATTTAATATATATATATATATATATATATATATATGCATATTGCTCTTATTATATTTTTTCAATATAGTTGAACTACTTTCATTCCCAATATTCATGGAAATGGAAAATTTATCCAATTATTCTCTTGAAAAACATTCCCAACCCTTCATTTACATCTTTTACTCTGTCTACCTTACAGATAAAATTGTTGACCTAATTAAAAGAATGAAGTGGAAAACATTTTTCTTCCTAAATCCCAAAGATGACAAAAAGCTAAATCGTCGTTGTGTAACGGTTATGAAGTTTATCGCGCTGGATCAATTACGACCGTGTTGTGAGTTCGATCCTCACTTAGTGCCCTATGCTTTCGGCCTTGTGATACATCTAAACTACATTTAGTAAATTACTATTACAGATAGTCTTTACGGGTATGTGCTTGTCATTCATACAAGTATCAGGGTTAAATCCAACATGTCGATATTCGACAGGTATTTTTTGAAAAATTGACATAAATTTAATTTTTTGCTAGAAACGAAAAACCTTTTTATTTTTTTTCAAAAAATTATGCTTTGCAGAACATGGTTCAAGAGTAATAAACCATGAATTTTGAATTTTCCTTCTTATATATATGCGTTATTTGCAAAACAGTGACATGTTTTTAATTGGATCATGTTATTTTCTGTTATAAAATGTTCGCCATTTTTGCCTGATATTTAGTAAAGTAAATCTCGTATTGTTTTTGCAAATGTAAAAAAACTTATGGCTGAATCCATTTTGCTTTTTTTGCATTGTAATTTTGAACTTTGATAAAAAATGGATTCAACCATGAGTTTTAACATACAACTGAAATTTATAAAAATTTATAGATATTACTTACTAAATATAGGCAAAAATGGCGATATAAAACTAGAGTTATAACAGAAAAATAACATGTATCCAATACTTATGTTGTATATGTGGTTTGTGTTGTTTGGTTTGTTTTGTTTTTACGGCATATCAACCTCAATGGGTCATTTAATGCCGACAACTTTTTTTTTCTGGTAATATTTTTGTTTTGTCAAAAATCTATTTCTGGTAATATTTTTTTCCTCAAAAATATATAGCTGTTAATATTATTTAAAAAAATGTATTGCTGGTAATATTTATTTCCAATAACGTATTGCTGGTAATAGTTTTTTCTTCAAAAAATATATTTCTGGTAATAATTTTTACAACGTATTTCTGGTATTAAAACCTATTTTTACACTTTAATAATGCTTTTTACCTCAGTTTCAGGGGTTAACTATTTGCCCAAAGCTGGGACTCTAACAGGTGCTACCACCCCGGGTCATCGTGGATCTGGGAACACCAGCAATTAAGAAGTAGTTCCATGCTCCTCAAAACCTCCTGATCAGAGGCCTTGTTGTTGGACGTAGTTTATCGTCTTACCCAGGATGCGGATGTAGTTTATCATCACACCCAGAACGGTGTGTGTGTTGTGTGCGCATGTTTACGTGTATGTGCATGCCTGTGCCTTCGTATGTGTGTGTGTGTGTTCATAAGATTTGATAAATGTACGCACACATGCAAATGCAACAACCGGTGCATGTAACAAAGAAAATAAAAAAAAAACAAAAAACGAATAAAGAAACAGAAAGATTTACGATAAGAGGAGAGGATTAAAACTTGTAGAAAAAGCCAGGGACCAAATAGCCCAGAAATTGAAAAAAAAAAACTTCAAGATATATTAGTGAATGTATGTTTTAACTATATTCATTTTTGTTAATTCAGGTGTCGTTTTCAAAGATGCGTGCTTTTATCTATTAACTCAGGTGTGTCCAAAGTTTTTTCAAAGAAGGTCACATTTAATGAGATGATTATGCGTAAGGGCCAAACATTCCGTTTGACGCAATTTGAACAATTAAAATTAGATGCAAATGACCTTTCTTATGAAAACTTTATTGCAAATGGCATATTTTCATTTCTTTACAATAATGACAAATAAATTTAAACAGATCTTCCCAAAATCACTCAGCATGTCATATCTGAAGCCCATATAAGAAGAATTAAAATATCTCTGAGAAAAAAGAACTTCTAGGAAGCTATAATATATCACAGGTTAATCTTAAACATATATTGTTGGTAATTATTGTTGTCTGTCAAATTTTAAGTTAAAAACATATGAATAGGAACATAACTGCAATATTCATCTTATTAAAAAATAGAAAGTGACACAAGTCCAAGTGTCTAAATATATTTATAAATGATTTTGACCAGCACAAAACAAATTTAATTCATTAAGGTTTTAGAATTTATTCGTCTCAGATGACCGAAACGAATAACTTGCCTGCACTAATGTGAAGGGTGATAGTGAGATCTGAACTGCATTATGTAGGCCAGGTCTACTTCAAAGGCAGTGGTCTGGTTCAAAGGCAGTGATTTTAGAAATTGGCTGGAAAAGGCCAATGTTAGGGTCAGACCGCCAGGGGGCGGCCACACAATGTTACTGTCATCTTTCCGTAAAACTTGAAATTGCATCACTTAGGTGTGTACATTACACACTCTGATGGACATTAATGGCGGGATGTTAGTGATACATTCTATGACAGTGGCTCTGGACCATATTAAATTTGATGGCGGGCCGTAATTGGCCCTGAGGTCGGACTTTGGACATAGCTGCATTAACTAAAGAAATAGAATGCAGAGTCGTCAGTTAGAAGGACATCTCAAGGTGCTATGGATTGGAGACATTAGAATGAAGTAGATAGATTTCATGGGTTACGTGAATTATATAGGAGGGGCCAGATTCCTTTTGTAAAATAATTAAAGGTTTCCAATAATCCAGGATTGACTATCACGTCCAACGACTTTATCGGGATCGTATCATTAACCCCTATGCCTAGACCTGACATCTCTTTTGTTACTCACGGCCTCAAAGTCGATGACAGTGATTTTTGTGCGTGAACAGACTTTATTTGTACTGTTCACTTTCTGATCTTGGCCGAAGTTTTGTTAGGTGCTCTTTTCCCTAATGTACCTGAAGACATCGCTTCTCATTCGATCACCAAAGTTAAGGAGCGTCGAGTCTGGCCAGTACTTAGTTGAGGACCTTGGAACACCGGTTATTGTAAGCAACCTCCTAAAAATCGGAAATATGTTTCGGCTTTAAATAACCTACAAAGGGTTGATAAGCTGTAAATAAAAAATAAATCCCTAATGTGTAAGTTTTTGCAATGCAGTGCAAATGCATACTTTCAGCTCTTGCGTTGAAACTTAAAAAAATCTGATACGTTTAAAGCGGATGGAGGACATAATATCCAAGGAGTTATCATTATTAACACTACAGTGGAACCTCGGTTCACGAATTTAATTCGTTCCTGAAGGCTGTTCGTAAAACGAAATGTTTGTAAATCGAAACTATTTTTTTTCAATAGGAATCACTGTAAAAGGATTAATTCGTTCCTGGTCTCAAGATGATTGCTTATTTAAAATTTAACAGCAGTAATTTGTGCAAAAGTTTATACAGAAAACTAATGAAAATCATTAAATCTACGAAAAATAAATAAACCGTATAGTAAATAGATAAAATATAGAAGAACACTTTCATTTTGCCATACCTGTCAATAGGAAAGTTGATGACGTAAGGAAGAAAAGAGATGATATTGTTTGGAAAGGGGGAGGAAAGACGTAATCGTCTTTTTATTTATAAGAATAGTATAGATTGTTGATTTTGCCATATGAAACTAATTACGAAGAGACAATATCATCGACAATTGTTTTTCTCTTAACTTTTCTTTTTCCTTTACCAGTATCATTGCTAGTTTTCTTTGGTGCCTTGACTGAGGACTAATGAAGAGAAAAAATGCACAGAATTGGTAAAGAAAAGCAGAGTACAACACACAAATGTTTACAACATGGTGTTCGACTAAGAAATGCTTCTGTTCGGGTTAACTCAGTTCGGCAACCAAAATTTTGTTTGATAACTGAGGCATTTTAATCATAACTTTTGAATAAAAGAATTGAAGTGAGGGTAGTTAAAATAATAGCGGTGTCAAGGGAAAATCCATCTTTTTGATGTTGAACAATTAGAAAAAAAAACAAATATGAGGATGCTGAAAAGTTCTTGGCCTTTAAAATTAATTTTTTTTTTATTTGTACATTTAGAATAAATTTATTATACTATTATTTGGAAGAGTAAAAAAGTTCATGTTTTAACTGAAAACCAAATACAGTGGAACCTCAATTCATGAATTTCATTTGTTCTTGAAGATGTTCGTAACCCAAAATCATTTTTCCAATAGGAATCAATGTAAAATGGTCCCAAGATGTTCGCTTATTTAAACTTTAACAACAGTACATTGTGCACAAGTTTATACACAAAACCAATGAAAATCATTAAATCTGAAACAAAAAAAAATAAATAAACCAAACCCAATACTAAACAGATAAAATATAGACAAACATTTTAATTTTTAAAATACCTGTAAGTAGGAGAGTTGATGGTTTTAAAGGAAAAAATGGAAGGAAAGACATGATCGTCTTTTTATTTATAAGAATAGTATAGATTGTTGATTTTGCCATATGAAACTGAGTAGGAAGAGACAAATATCATCAACAATTGTTTTTCTCTTAACTTTTCTTTTTTCTTTACCAGTATCATTGCTAGCTTTCTTTGGAGCCTTGACTGAGGATTAATGAAGAGAGAAAAAAAAAGGCAGTACAATAAAATTGGTAAAGAAAAGCACAGTACAACACACTAATGTATACAACATGGCGGACAACTAAGGTAAGGTTAACTCGGTTAGGCAATGCTGTTTGAGAACCAAAATTTTGTTTGATAAATGAGACATTTTCATCTCGAATTTTCTGTTTGAAAAGTCATTTGTTTGACCTGTGAGACGTCGAGGACGGAATTTGCACTGTATTTATATTCGAACTGTTGCTCTCATCTTTTGTTGTTGTTACTGTTGTTGTTGTTATCACAACGTTTCGAACGTTGTGCTTTCCGGCTTTCAGCAGGATCATATCGATCAGTGTAATCTGTAGCTAATTCTAAACTGAACCTTGTAGGTCACCCAGATCGATATACATCTGTGGAAGGACGGAGGGCATAATATCCAAAACGTTGAGATAAAAAAAACAACAAAGATTAGGACAATTGTCTAAATATAATTAATTTTAAATATTGATCATATTGTGCCCGATGCATCTTTAGCTTTTGTTCTAAGATGATATTTATCCAAAATGCAAGATTTAACCAACTTTGACGGTTGGTTCTAGGACATTTGCGTCCCGGGCAATTGCGTACCAGGGAATTGCGTCACTAGACAAAATGTGTCTAGATAATTGCGTACCTTTGATAACTTTGAAAACTGCTTTTAAAGCAGTTATCATAAATTTAAAAAAAAAAAAAGAAGCATAGGTACTAATCATAAACTTTAAAAAGTAGAATACAAGGAATAAAATAAAAGAAATTAAAAGTTTATTTTTTTTTAAAATGCAATGACAAATTAAAAGTGTTGCAAAATAGCTCTAAACATCACCAGTATATTTTCGTTTCATCGGCGTTTTTCTTATGATAGCTGTCATTTCCCTTGTCCACAAATATTTTTCCACCAGTGTTTGATTTTCAAAACTTCGCCATGGGGTCTAAATAAAAATATAATCTATAAGATCCAGAATCTATTAGATGTTTGTGGTAAGCACTGCTGGAGGGAACTGAAACTGCTAGATTAATTTTCTCTTGCTTTAAAAAAAGACATTTTTCTCGTTTTTTATTTGTGGTAATTACCTTTCTGCTTCATTAGAGTAATTAAAGGTATTGGTGTACAAATTTCTATATTAAACAAATCTTAAAAAAATATCAGAGATACTCAATTATCCAGGAACGTATTTGTGTAGTGATGCAATTGTCCAAGGATGCAATTGTCCTCGGATGCAAATGTCCACGGATGCAATTGTCTGCTCCGCAATTGTCCGGGACTCAAATATCCAGTACGCAGCTGTCCGTTCATCTTTGAAGACTTGATAATGATTTCAAATACAGGTATCTCTGGTAATAAATGATATAATTTTTTAGTAATTTCATCCCAAGCAAGCCGGTACTTGAGCATTTTACGTAGAAACCATGGCAGTTTATTGACAATAAGGAAGGTAAATATATTGGAAGCCATGCTCACCTAGACCAGGAAGTTATATGACATTACAGAGAAAGCTAAATCGATGGTAGCTAGCGATACGCGAGATATAGCATGGATTCAGTGTATCTTGTTCAAGATAAACAAAGATATAATTTATTTTTAAATGAATGCTAGTAGAATATTTTCAATGTTCAGAGTTCATATCAATGTTTACAATAGTTTGTCAGGCCGATATTTGTTTATGTTCTATAATATTTAGCTGGTTTAACGCGGTTCCGTTTAGCGCTGTTCCGTTTAGTGTTGTTCCGTTTAGCGCTGTTCCGTTTAGCGCTGTTCCGTTTAACGTTGTTCCGTTTAGCGCTGTTCCGTTTAGCGCTGTTCCGTTTAGCTCTGTTCCGTTTTTTGCGCTGTTCCGTTTAACGTTGTTCCGTTTAGCGCTGTTCCGTTTAGCGCTGTTCCGTTTTTTGCGCTGTTCCGTTTAACGTTGTTCCTTTTAACGTTGTTCCGTTTAGCACTGTTCCGTTTTTTGCGTAGTTCCGTTTAGCGCTCTGTTCCGTTTTTGCGCTGTTCCACTTAGCGTTGTTCCGCTTTGGCGCGGTTCTGTTTAGCGCTGTTCTGTTTAGTGTTGTCCCGTTCTTCCATTGTTGTTGCGCGGTTCCATTTAGCGCTCTGTTAAGTTTTTGCACGGTTCCTATTAGCGCTCTTTAGTTTTTGCTGTTTAGCGCATTTCTGTTTTTGCACGTTCCCGTTTAGTGCTGTTCTATTTGGGCTGCTACTTATTTTTCAAAGAATGAATAGAGAACGCTAACTGAACTATTCGTCTTCTCTAAGAGCCGTTTCTCTCCAGCTCTTACCATTTTCCCGACCATCGTAGGTTTTGATAAATTTGTCCTCATCTTTGTCGCCACACTTATTACAACGTTTCGGTCGTTGTACGCTCCAGCCTTCTTCAGGTGGTTGGAATGTCGAACTGAACCCTTTATTTCGTTCACTGGGGTAGACTGTTCTAGTTCCACGTTCCTTGTTTAATGGATGTCAGTTATCAGTTATCTCCTATTAATTTCCCTCTGAAAGTTCTCCACTGCCTTAACCGGGTATTGAACTCACACTATCCTGTCACTGCATCTAACTAATGCCTTTATCCACTGTGCCATCTGTGTATGAATTTCTGGGCATTATAAACCTAATGTCTCAGCAACCATTTTTACCAGTGCTCATATTGCAACTTTTGTTGTTATAGCTTTTCTCTGGCACCCCTTATTACTGATTCCCACATTGTATTAATTTCTATGCTTGGTCGGCTCAGGAGATTTTTGTGGCGTAGCATATGTGCTGATTCCTTAAGTTTATGAATTTTTCAATGGTGTTCCTTGGCGACAAAAATGAGGACAATAGTTCGAATAATCTAAATAGTGTACATAATACCTCATCTCAGAAATATAGACAGATACTGAAAAGCCGAAACTTTGTAATAAATATGGCGACAATGTTGAGGACAGTAGTCCGAATAATGTATATAGTGTACATAATACATCATCTCAGAAATATAGACAGATACTGATAAATTTGGTCTTTTTGTTATTGCTTTTAAACCTTGTTCCGCCATTTATTCAAGCGGAGTATTTCCCTCTGTCCCTTCTGTATTCACTGTCATATGAGTATCAGATTTTCCAATCCCTCTTTCCTCATTATGTGCCCCAGAAATTTCAACTGCCTCTTCCTGATAAGTACAAGTTTCCTTTTTGTTTACATTTTCTGTAAATAATCGGCATTGCTCACATGTTCAGTCCATGACATCCTTCTGTAGGATTAGATTTCTATTGTTTCAAGTATTTTCTTCATATATAAGTTGATTGTCTAGCATTCACTCCCATAGAGGATGACTGATATTATGTAACAGTTCAGTACTTTTTTCTTTCTTTCTAACGAAATTTTTGTGTTTCTTAATAATTTACTTAGTTTTTGGAAGGCATCATTGGCCATCTCAATACTCCTTCGGATTTCAGTGTCGCATTCGCCATCCTCTGAGTAAAACACTTCCCAGAGATTTAAATGTTTTTAATTAATTGATTTTGGTATCTCCCATTTGTAATTTGAATTTTGGTCTCATCTTTTTGCTAGCAACCATGCGTTCTGTCTCAGTACACTTGATTTTTAATCCTTTATTCTCGTTTTCCTGAACTGCCTTTTGTTGCATTTTTTTTTAGTTTTTTATCCGTGTCTGCTATCAACTTTGTGTCGTCTGCATATTTTTTTTTAAAGCATTACGCCCCGAGCAAGGCGTGAAGCCACTAGGATGGAGGGGGTTGCAGAAGATTTGGAGCGAGAACAGATAGGAGTGATAGAAGAAAGGATGAGAAGAGGGATAGTGGATAGATCAAGGTAACTGGAGATGTCGATTGACATTACATTTGAATAGTTAGAGATTATAGCTCTCAGAGAAATAGTAATAGGGAAGGGTGTTCCACAGGCGAGAGGTGTGAGGTATGAAGCTATTGGAGTAGAAGAGACGGCTACATTTAACAATTTCTACAGTGAAAGGGTGAGAGCGGGATGCCAGCCTCGTAGGGCACTTGAATTCATGAAGTCTGGGAACCAGTGAAAGCAGCTCATCGGAGCAATTACTATGAAAGTATTTGTAAAAAAAGACAGAGAGAGGCGACGGCGCGTCTGTGAGAGAGCAACTGCAGACGAGATGCCAGATCAGGGCCAATTATATTACATATCCGTCTCTGGATCTTGTCAAGAACGCCGAGGTAAACAGAAGGTGCCCCAGACCATATATGGCAGCAATACTCCATGCAAGGGCGAATGGTTGATTTGTATATTTGAAATATCGATTCCGGGGAGAAAAATTTCGTGGCGCGGTACAGAGAGCCAACTTTCCTTGCGGTGGACGAAGCAATTGACTCAATGTATTTGTTCCATCTCAGGTCAGCACTCAACGTGAGACCAAGCAGCCGCAGACTGTTGCTCTCAAGATGTTGACTATCAGACATTCTAATGGGGGGCAGGGAAGGATCTCTATGGCGATTAATATCTTACGTTGTTATGATTATGGCTGCCAATCATGTATCCTGGTACGATTTCTAAATCTCTCGGAATCGCCTCAATGTATGGGTTGCATATTACTGCATTTGAAATGCCCGTTTTTTTTTTTTTTTTTTTTTTTTTTACCTGGGTTTGCACACCGATCTGTAGCGTCAGCCGGAAATGATAGGGAGTCTCCCTTCTTCTTGTGTGTTTTTGCGTGTATGTCTATTTATTGATCTCCCTATTTGCGCAGTTCTCTCCTCGTGACAGTGTTTAAAACGCTCTCTATTAATATTTATCTTTGTAGTGTCGCAGATAGAAACGCTCTCTCGAAAATTCGATCAGAAAATTCCTGTGCCTACACAAGGTAAAATGCATTTGGTAAACAGCAAACATACACGCATTCACACCAACAGACACGCATTTATCACAAATAATCGCGCACACATAAACCCACGCAAAAGCTGACCCAGACATCAAAACACACACACTGATACACGCACGCACACAGGGCACGAGAGTGATTCGTGTGTTCTCAAGATTTTCCAAATAGGCTTGAATATGTTGATGATTTACACGCAATATTTTCTCACTGCCTGACAGGCAAGTCTTGGATTTGAAAAGCCCAAATCAATATCTACCGTTACTTACCGATAAATGCGAAATATACCAGGACTCGTGCGAGCACGCATGCCTTGGTTGACATTTTAAAACATCAATTTACTCATTCATTAAAAAAAAGGGAAAATAAAAATTATATCGACAGAAACGCAATGTACGGTTGATATGTTCTCATAAATGTGCAGATGATATGAGCGGTTTGCATCTGAAAATCAAGCAACAACGTTATTCAACACTGATGCATTTTCGCATCGCCTGACCTCCAATATAGACGACCGCAAAACACACTGAAGTAAAAAAAAATACTTAACGATTGGACAGAGAAAACATATCCAGTCATACTCTCGAATCCAATATTAGTATACGTAACAAGACAGAAGACTGCTTAATATATAATTACGGCCAAGTTAATACCAGGGATGACTGCTAACTCCATACGACAAGGGAGATAATCAAGTACTACTAAAAGGTAAAATATGCAGTTAGAAAAGGAAACATTTTAATTAATGAAACTCGATAAAAAAATGAGAAGATAAACAAGATAACAATAAATATTTCACCATCAACCACTGAAAGATAAAAGAAAGGCACAATATTATTTTATCTTTCGTCATGGGAATTTTAGCTTATTCGAAAATAAATGCACAATACTAAGTTTTTTTGTTGAAATAGTCCTTTTATTAAAAGAGAAAAGCAATTCAAATGCATTCATCCAAGTACGAATAAAAGAAATCTGTGTATTTTTTCTTTGGGTCACTTAGAATTTATTAACACCTCGTTGGATAACATGTCTTTCGAAATGTCACACTGCCAGCTTTCCCTGTTACAGTATAACAATATGTATGTGAGTAAATTCATTATCTATCTATCTATCTATCTATCTATCTATCTATCTATCTATCTATCTATCTATCTATCAAAGGCTGTTCATATCTATCTATTTATCTATCCATTTATCTAAGGCTGTACATATCTATCTATCTATCTATCTATCTATCTATCTATCTATCTATCTATCTATCTATCTATCTATCTATCTAATGCTGTTAATATCTATCTATTTATCTATCCATCCATCTAAGCTGTTCCTTATCATCTATCTATCTATCTATCTATCTATCTATCTATCTATCTATCTATCTATCTATCTAATGCTGTTCATTATCTATCTATTTATCTATCCATTTATCTAAGGCTGTTCATTATCTATCTATCTATCTATCTATCTATCTATCTATCTATCTATCTATCTATCTATCTATCTAATGCTGTTAATATCTATTTATGTATCCATCCATCTAAGGCTGTTCATATCTATCTATTTATCTATTCATTTTTCTAAGGCTGTTCATATCTATCTATCTATCTATCTATCTATCTATCTATCTATCTATCTATCTATCTATTATCTATCATATTTTTGTATGTTGGTCCATATCTATCTATCTATCTATCTATCTATCTATCTATCTATCTATCTATCTATCTATCTATGTAAATGTAAGAAGATCGTCATCCTCTCCATGCTATTTATGGATTTCATTGCCTTTATCATTTCGTAGGTATCATCATCGATAATTATTCCTGTATCTGAAAGAGTAGGAAGACCAAAGAGATGAGGAGGTACTGCATCCCTGGGTCAAAAGGGTGGCTTCTAAAAGATCTTACGTCTTATACCAGGATTTTGCACCATGCTACACAATAAGGAGGACACCGTCATGTCTGTCTGCGACCACATCACCCCTTACAACTGGCCACCTAAATCCACAGGCTGCAACTTCCTTGATTATTATGTGAGGAGCACATATTATTAATACAATAATATCGAAATCCGCTACTCAGAGTTTCATCTTATAATAATGGACTCTCCCTTCGCTTTCGACGTATGAGGATCTGACAACTTAACCAATTAATTCAGTTATATATTTTGTGTGATAATCTTAAGTAGCATTTAAAACCCGCTGGTGATATGGAGCAAGCGTGAGGATTGTGAGATGAGATCCCTGTTAGATTGGCTGACCGTTTAGATCTTGCTCTCGCTTCTTGAAGACTAGTAGATTGAAAACTGTTGTCCACTAAAACACGTTGATTCTACCCGCTCCAAGGCTAAGCGCTCAAGGTTGTTCTGTGGCATATTGACAGCTGAAAAGTTGCTCTTCAGCTTGTCTTTGTATCTTAGCCATGGGCGTTCTACATTCCTAACTGACTGTACATTATGACCTTGGGTATCCTCAGACATTCTCAATGACATGATCAGTCCACCGTAACTGAGTCTGTATGACGAAAGTTTCGATTCCTCCAATATTACACCAGTTACGTGAGATATCCTATCTTGAAGGCTAACTCCACAGATAGCACGCAGACAGCTCTTATGGAAAACATCCAGCTGTCGTATATGGTACCTGTGTGGAGTTCTCGACTCTGAGCCGTCCAGTTGGATGGCAAGGACAACAGCTCTGTAAAACCAAATTTTCGTATCCAGTCGAATACGACGCTCATCCCACAACCGATGGCGAAGTTTGCCGAAAGCACTGGTAACCTTAGCAATCCGATGCATGATTTCATCATCTAAAGATCCACTGTAGTTGACTTTTCTACCAAGATAGGTGAAAGACTTTATATAGTTCAGGGGTTTGTCTTCTACTTTCAATGGTCTCTCTGGAAATTTGTAGACTGGTGGTTTTTGTTTCTCACCACAGAATTGCTTCGGAGTAGGACAAGGTTGGTGCACTACTTCAGTTTTCTTTATGCTAATTGTAAGACCAAAGGTTATAAATGCAGCAGAGAAACGATTTATTAGATGTTGCAACAAGAGCAGCAGAATCAGCAAACACCAAATCACGGATAATTTGTGTACGAAGGTGGGTCTTGGCTTTGAAGCGCTGATGATTAAAGAATCCGCCAGTTGTTCGAAACTGAAACTCGACACCGTTCTCTGTGTCTGCGAATGCATATTTCAGCATCACCGAGAAGAAAAGGGCAAAAAGGACAGGGGCCATGACACAACCTTGCTTAGTGCCGTTCGTGACATCAAAGGATTCTGACATTATACCATCAGACACGATATTAGCTTTCATTCCTTCATGAAAGGAGAAGATCACCTTTAGCATGTTTTCTGGGGTGCTGAGTTTCCTCAAGATTTGCCAAAGAGCCTCTCGATTCACAGTGTCAAAGGCCTTCGTCAAATTCACAAACACCATGTACAACTCCTATTTTCTTTCGTGAACCTTCTCTACAACTTGGCAAAAAGAAAATATCATATCAATGGTACCACGACCCGACCAAAAACCACACTGCTTTTCAGAATAGATGTCGTCAAGAAAGTGTATAATGATTCTGTTTAGAATCAGTCTAGCTAAAATTTGGTCTGAAATCGAAAGTAGTGAAATCCCTCGATGATTATCAAAGACATACCTAGAACACTTGTTCTTGTAGAGGTGTTTAATAGGGTCGTCTTTATAATCCTGTGGGATACATTCTGCCTTCCATATCTCCATGAAAAGGAGATGCAACTTTTCTACCAACTTTTGGCCACCATGCTTATACACTTCAGGTGGAATAGGATCCTTAGGAGTAGGTGATTTTTCCAGATGAGATCTGCTTGATGGAGTCAGTTACCTCTTGATAGGTAGTTTCTAAAGAAAACTCTGGAATTTATGGATTTTGCACAATTGATGTAATGGCTTCCTCATCAGTAACCGAAGTGGTGTTTAACAGCTTAGAAATGCTCTCTCCAGCGATCCAAAATGTCAGACTTATCCGTCTAGAGAGTTTTACCATCTTTTCTGACGACTGAAAACTCTCTTAAGGCCAGCATAGGAAGCCTTTACGTCCTTTTTGTCTGAAGCTTCTTGGAGTTCAGTGGCCTTTTCAGAACATCAACGCTCTTTCAAGGCTCCGAGAGCTCGTTGAACCTGACTTTTGCACTTCTTATATGCGATCTTCTTAGTGGACGAGTTCTTGTTCTCAATCCATGCTTTATGAGAAGAGTACAATTGATCTATAAGCTGCTGAACTTCTGTATTATTGTCATCGAACCAGTCTTGATGTTTACGATATGGTAAGCCAAGAACCTCCAAGGATGCAGAATGTGTTGCATCCCACAGAGCCTTCCAAGACGATTCGATATCATTGGTAATGTTTACAGAATCAAGTGCAGCATCAAGTTTGTCAGAACTCAAATTTCATCTCAGTCGATTTAAGAGGCAGTACGTTAATGCGCTTGCCTACTGTAGATTTTATAATGCTTCTCTTTTGTAGATGCAGTGTAGACTTATTACGAAGTAGAGCGTGATCTTACAGATAGCATGTTGTGTGGAATGAAAGCGTTATCTTAAAATCTTTTATGTCCCTTCTTTTGGTGATGACGTAGGAACGAGGATGCATCCACGTGGTCTTATGACAGCTGGGTTGCTGGTAGAAGGTATTAGTAATACTAAGGTCAAATTCCTTGCAGATAGAAGACGTAATCCATTTGAATTCACACGACCAATACTATCGCGACCTAAAACTCCAAGAATGATAATCATTGCCAAGATGAGCATTGAAGGTACCTGTAAGGATTAATTTATCCTTATGTTGGACTTTAGAGATGACACCCCGAAGGAGATCGCAAAAATCATTTTTTTCTTGCTTTGAACTACCTAAGTTTGGAGCGTAGCAGCTAACCATCGTCACACGGGTGTTGCACTCCAAATTGAGGGTTAATTCCATTATGCGATCTGTTAAACCTTTAGGTGGGTAAGGCAGTGAGTTAGTAACGTCTGACTTGATGGCAAAGCCAACACCACATTGGCGTGGCTCTTTCTCAGTTTTGCCAGCCCATAAAAAGACGTATCCACCTTTTTTTTCCCTAAGCTGAGAATTGTCAGCCAGACGTGTTTAACTAATGGGCGCTATATCGATGTTATACTTCTTCAACTCGAGAGACACAAGAGCCGTTTTACGCTCTGGTGCAGAATCATTGTCCTGGAGAGTGCGAATATTCCGAATTCCAAAATGTGTGAGCAAGTAATGTTTAGGACTCCATTTATCGCCCCTTGCCTATAATAGGGAAAACAGTACAGAACAAAAATAGGGCTGCTTTGTCACTGATGGAGGAGACACGGGCATCACAATTAGACATGGGTTTGTGAAAGAACGGCCAGCACCCATCGGTCTGCCACTGTGTAAAGCTCCAGCTAAAGCCTTCCAGTAATATCCTTTACCTGATCCGTCGCCTTCACTCTCTCACCAGCGGACCTTGCAAACGTACTGCGTGGACAAGAACGAACAAGTCAGGGTAAACTGCCAGAAAAACCACACAAGTGATTTGATTAAAATGGTGAGAGTTTGTGTAGAACCATCCACACTTTTCGGAACTTTTTGATACACTCGGTGCAGATAAATGCCACAGACGAAGCAGACTTTTTGTGTAAGAGTTTTCCATCTCCTATACCAATCGTGTTCTATAACACTAAAGAGCCTGGTCAGCCAATGTAGGCAAATTTGGCCAATAAAACTACCCTAACTTAATGCTACCACCCCGGGTCAGGCAGACCTGGGAACTGCAGTTTTTAAAACTGTGGTTCCACGCTCCTCAAACCCGATGAGAAGAGATGCTGCCGGATGTAGTTTATCGTCATACCCAGGAGAACACACAATTGTCTTCACACACATATATATATATATATATATATATAACTCGGTAATGTTTAGTTGGTTTTTTTTGTAATAGTCTTGCCTGATTTTATTTCATTACTAGTTTTAATACATAACTTTCTCGATCGCCTGATTCGTGTGAAAGCGAATGAAACTGATAGTCGTATTCATACCAATGTTCACTGGAAATTTAATTAAAATATATTAGGGCTCCACCAGTTAATATTATCATCGAGATTTCTTTCACCGGTGTGGTTCTCTAGTAGACGCTATTAGGAGCTTTTTATTTTATTCACACATACATACACACACACAAATAACACACACACACACACACACACATTCACACACACACACACATACACACTACACACACAAACATACACACCACATGATCTGCGGATTTGTAAACAGTGATATTACTGCTGATAATGCAAAACTCTCCCAACAGATTGAGTTTTTTTGTGGGTCACTGGCGTATTTATGAAAAAAAAAAAAAAAAAAAAACTTTAATTTGGGTCATTTTCTCAAATTTATTAACAACAGCAAACTCAATGTTATTCCACGTTCCTCAAAACTTCCAATCTTCCGATCATAAGCCTCGCTGCCGGATGTAGTTTATCGTCGTACCCAAGAGTGATTATGCGTTCCAGAAATTTCATCTCTCTATCTCTGATTTTATGTATATCTACACTTATTCATTTTCTTTCACACTTCCTCGTTGTTCACATGCTCCGTTCATGGTATTCTCAGCATCCTTGTTTATAATGACATCTCTATTGTCTGGAGTCTCCTCTTCATCTGTGAATATATTGTCAGGTGTTACTTGCTGATATGACATAGCAGTTAAACGCTTTTTTTCTTTTTTAACGAGTTTTTCCTGTTACTTAAAACTTTCTATCGTTTTGTGAAGGTTTCTTCCCATAAACTAAACAAACTGAACACACATTTGTATGCAAACCTTTTTGTAACATTTTAAATAAATTGCCGTTTTAAAATTTAACACGGTTAACGTTTTTGTTTTTGTTGACTTTTCAACGTTTTGATTTCATTTTAGCGGCATATGAACACCTCTATGTGTTATTTAATGCCGAAATTGAAATATTTTGTACGCTATTTGATGGCTTCAAATACGGATATTTTTAACCAAATTGTATGCCTTCAACTACATATAAAATGTATTGCTGGTCATTTTCTTTAAAATGTATAGTTGGACATTTTGCTTTAAAAATGTATTGCTAGTTATTTTGCTTTAAAATGTATTGCTGGTTATTTTGATTTAAAAATGTATTGCTAGTTATTTTGCTTTAAAGTATATTGTTGATTATTTTGCTTTATAATATATTGTTGCGATTTTGCTTTAAAAACTGTTGCTAGTCATTTTGCTTTCAAATGTATTGTCGGTCATTTTGCTTTAAAAATGTATTGCTGGTCATTTTGCTTTAAGATATATTGTTGGTCATTTTGCTTTAAAAAATATTGTTGCTATTTTGCTTTAAAAACTGTTCCTGACCTTTTTGCTTTAAAATGTATTGTTGGTCATTTTGATTTAAAATATATTGTTGCGATTTTGCTTTAAAAACTGTTGCTGGTCATTTTGCTTTAAAATGTATTGTTGATCATTTTTCTTTAAAATGTATTGTTTGTCATTTTGTTTTAAGATGTATTGCTGGTCATTTTGCATTAAAAAATGTATTGTTGGTCATTTGTCTTTAAAAATATATTGTTGGTCATTTTACTAAAAATATGTTATTAAAAGTATGTATTATTTATGTATTTATATAACAAAAGAATTGCTGTTATTTTTACTATAAAATTGTATTTTTATACTTTCATAGTATTTTGTTTGGTGGTTAGCTATTTGCTCATAGCTGGGACCCTAACAGGTGCTACCACCCCGAGTCAGTGTGAAGCTCCAATCTTCCGATCAGAGGTCTTGCTGACTGGTGTCGTTTATCGCGATATCCCAAATTACTACACACAGAAGTAACAAAATTAATTCAAAACAAACAGAAATTGCGAATCAACACCTCCAATAAAGAATGTCCCAATAAAAAAAAATGATATAAAATTCCAAGAGGCAAACTATAATAACTATGAACACCTCCATGGGACATTTAATGCCGAAATCTAAATATTTTGTACGTAATTTTATGGCTTCAACTACAGATGTTCTGAAGATAATTTTATATTTTAAGCGTAAATGCATGATTTATCGATATATAGTGTGTAGATGTTATATGTTTTGTTATAAACCTATTATGTAAGTTCAATATTTTCAAATTGTTTTCTCAAGTTTTCCTTGTAGCATTTGGGTCTTACAGGCGATTTATTTAGAGGGGTTTTTACCACTCTGCAGAGATGCAGTCGCAACATTTTGAGTTGCTTCCCTCCCTGTTCCACTTCGTCTCATTCAAAACTTCTGTTAAACCAAAAATTTTAAACAGACACACACCTTTGAGAAATAGTGTCTTCAGTACATTTTTGTAGTCTTCAAAAGTACCTTAAATGTTATTCGAGGTAAAATTAATTTCATTTTATATAGCTTTTTTTTATTCAATTAAAATGTCACGTATATCAGTGTTATCTAATTCGTTAGACAATCCCTCAGGACATAAGTAAAAAAAAATGGTATTTTTTTCATGACATTTCCAATTAAAATTGTAGTCAATCTAATACGCTTAATAAAAGTGTTTTTGCCTTCATTTTGTTCTGAATTTGTTTAGCTATTTATTTTTTCGCTGACTATTTGAATTTTGTTCAGAGGTGGAATGTTTTCGAAACGCTTTCAGACAAATGATGATTTTACTAATGGAATCAGTCCCACATACAAAAAGTAGGAAAAAAGTTACTTTTTACTTCGAAACGTTAAAAATACAGAGACTCTCTTTAAATTTGAATTTTGACGTCTGATATATCTAAACGTTAGTTGACCTCATTATATATTTTTTTTTATTGGCTATTTTTCTTGTTATTCTTCTGAATCATATATTTAGATCTGTCTTGAACCTTTATAAGTCTATCATTCGCCCTTGCCTTGAATATTTCTGCCACATCAGCACTGGTTTGGTTTGGTTTGTTTTACGGTATATCAACCTCAAATGGGTAATTTAATAACAAAATTTTTTATTGCTGGTAATATGTTTTCTTTCAAAATGTATTTCTGGGAATATTTTTTTTAATGAAGAAATTCTATTTCTGGTCATATTTTTTCAAAAAAATGTATAGCTTTTTGTATTGCTGGTACTTTTTTTTAAAAGATATTGCTTTCCTAATGTTTTTTCCTTAATTTTTTATTATTTATGGTATTAAAACCTATTTTTTACCTATGGTTTTTAACTATCCTCTTTTGCTTTTTTTCCGGGAAAACAGCATAACCAAATGAAAAAAGGCCAGAAACTTAAAAAATAAAGTTTTATCGTCAAAATGTTTATGTTATTATTAAGATGAAAGACCAAAGTATTTTTTTAATTATTTTTTGAAATTTTTTAAATCCTTTTCTAAAACGTTCGAAATTTTGGTTAAAATCTTCTTTTTTTTACGTCATCGAAATAATATTAAAATAAATTGTTTTTGCGCTTTTTCCGTTTTGATTTGGAAATTCTTGTAAAAAATAAAATAATTATCCGATTTTAATGAAATTTTCAGGACTTATTCACAAATGAATAAAATTATTTTTTAAATTTTTTTTTTTTTAAAAAATTTTATATAAATCGCGGCATTTTTTTCATATGTTAAAATTCCAATTACTTAATTTCATGAAATTTCGCAAAAAACCTTTTTATTTCCTGAAATTTTTTTTTAATTAAAAAGTAGAACTCCTTGGAGATTGTAAATCAATCATACTTTTTTTTTCAAAACGTTTGTTTAAGATCTAACTGAAAATCTGCCCTGAATTGAAAAATAATGAATACAATAAAACTATGACATTACACATTACTTAATTATAAAAGCTTTTAATTGCATTTGCAGATAAGTAATATTGAAGGCATTATTGTCTGAAGAAATAAAATCTTTCTGATGAATAATGAATTTTTACAAGAAGTTTTCATTTTTTTAAAAATTTTAATTATAATATTTTGTAATAGTTTAAAATCGTGTAAAATTCTGTATTAGGCTATTTCCTGGATGTGATAAAGTAATTAAGTGGAAAGAAAATGAACAAATCCGAAATTTAAAAGATTAATCAACTTAGTTGTGCTATTCAATTTTTAAAATAATTTTTTATTTTGTACTTTTTTTTTTACTTAATACGTTCATTATTTTCATGTATGGTACACTGAAATTGCCATTATTATGATCTAAAAATTTTGGCCCTTTATTATATCGCAAACTCAAAAAATTTCAAACAGGTTTTCAAAATTTCTATTCAAAATAAAAAAAAAAAAGTTTTTGTTTTTTTTTTCCTTTTTTAAAAAATATTTTATATTTTTTTACTGTGGGACATTTTGAATAATCATGGTATTTCATTTTTATCTTATTAAATTATAAAATTAATTGAAGAAAAAATTTTATAGTATTTTAATTTTTTTATTTTTGTATTTTCGAAAGGTAAATAAAAGTCAATAAAATATTGAATAATTGCGGAAAATATATTCATTTGTAAAAATTACAAGGTAGTTAAAAACCAAAAATATGCGTTCACTTAGATTTCTGACAATTGGGTCATCCATAGTAGCTGCCATCACTTCGTCTATCAGCAGTCCATGAAACGTTGGATCAAATAAACAGGACCAACTTTTAATAATTGGTTGTATATTATTTTTTATGTAAGTAATATTTATTTCAAATCAGATTAATTTAACTTTAAATTTTCTAATTTTACTAAAATAACATGTCAGAAATATATATTTATTTTTTGAAAGAATTTTAAAATAGAAAAATTTGTTTTGTCTACAAATTTCTTAAAATTAAGAAAATGGTCGCTTATAAGAAAATGTTAAGAAATGGAAATTAAATTTGACATTCCAATCTATATAATTTCTATCTGAAATACACCAGAATATTTTACTTAATAGAAATAATAAATTTAATTATTAAACTTTCAAGTAAAAAAAAATCTAAAATGAAATCTTTATGAAAATTTTTTCATTTTAAAAATTTAATTTTAAACCTTAGGTATCGAAAAATTTATTCCAAAAAAGTGGAGGTTTCTATTTTTTGTTAACTATTTGCCCAAAATATTAAACCCTAATAGATACTACCACCCCTAAACGTGTGGACCTTTTAACACCAATTTATGAATTAAGAGGAATTCTAAACCGCCTCAAAACCCCTTAAAATAATTGTTTATCGTCTTACCCAGGACTTCAAAATGTAGTTTATTGTCATACCCAGGACGACATCTGATCTAGTGTTTCAGCTATGTTTTTAGATATTCTTGAGAACAATCCAAAGAAGAATCTGCAATGTTATCGTTCCTGACCTGGCATCACGTTTTCAGTCACTTTCTCACGGTCGTAATGTGTCTTTTCAATAAATATTTTCATGCTAATTATTTTGATGTGTTTTCCTATTTTTTTTTAAATATCATGAAATAAAATTTCCACTTTTTTTTTTTTTTTTTACTTATGTCCTAAAGGATCGTCTACGTGGCATTTTAATTGAATTAAAAAAAAACTGTATAAAATGAAATTAATTTTACCTCGAATAGCATTTAAGATACTTTTGAAGACTACATATAGTAAAATGTACTAATGACACTATTAAGAATTTAAGCGCAGTAATAGATTGATGGTATGGTCTGATTAATTTGCAGTTGATCTGACTAGATGTAACCGTAAGTTTTATGCTAACCGTTTCTTCTACCTTCTTCCTCATAGAACTCTCTTCCGGTTTCATTTGTGGCTTCCGTTTTAATATTATTATTTGATTTTCGGCTGATTACATCCTTTTCTGTTTTTAAAGTAGCTACAACTCATTAAAATTAGATACTGCCAGATATACTGGATCATCTATAAAATATATTAGACTGGGTAAACGTTTCCGTTCCTGACGTAGAGGATTATGCCTCTCCACAACTTCCTGTCCTATGCAATCTTTGCCCCTTAGTGGTTCCTATTCTGCTCATCCCTTTAATCCTTTATTTATTAGTTAATAATCCCTTTTCCCTCTAATCCTCTTTTTTCTGCTTCCTCTTTCCTCCTGTTTGTCAAATTCTTCTAACCCTCTTTTCTTAGTATATACCCTAAAAATGTCAACTGTTACATTCTGATCCTAATCAGAAGGCGAATTTTCGTTCTATTTTCCTTAGAACTTCCTTGTCGCTCACATGTCTATGGTATTATTAGTATTCGTCTACAGAACAACATCTCTGTTGCCTCTGGTTTCGTTTTCATATCTAAGGAAATTGACCAGCATTCACTGCCATATAGGAATATTGATATTACATTGCATTTTCCAGTCGTATCTTTGTTAACAACAAAATTTTACTATCTCTTAATACTATGCTTAGTTTCTGGAAAGCATTTTTCGTTATTCGAAGTGGATCTTTCGTTATGAAGTGCGATTTCGTATTTATGCCATATTTTACAGTACCTTTTTATATCACTTCCCATTTAAATTTCTCTAAACGTTCGATTTTGGCATCTCGAATTTGTAGCTTGAAACCCGAGCTGCACCCCCCGCCTGCTCTTACTAATGGCGGGACATACTTTCTAAATTTTTTAAAAATATCTAGATAATCTATAAGATATATATAAATTGCATACTTTTTTTTTCATTTATAGGCAGCATGGAATTAGCAGGTACCATTATGTGCCCTATTCATGTTAAATTATCTATTTTTTGTGTATTTCGTAACCTTTCTTCTTCGCGTTATACAGGGTGCGATGGGTAAATCGTCGCCATTTTATATTTTTAATTTCGCGCAAGCGCGCTATTTGTTTTTTCATTTGTGCCGACTTCACAATATAGTAGGGTCAGTTGGGCACCTTATATGAGGAAAACAGCACCATAAAACAATTCACCCCGCCAGAAATTTGGAAATGACAAAATTTACAATTCCTAAGTTTTTGTCCATTGTTATTCGCACCGGAATATCCAATTTTAACATTTCATCAATTGGGTTTCAAAGATTTCTATGAGTCTAATTGGATTTTTATAGGAAAAGGTGTTTCGTCCGTGGTCACTCTGATTAGCATTATTATAATATCCATATTCCCACAGATACAACACGGAGACTTACATCAAGTGTCTTGACAAATATAGTAAAAATGGTTTCACGATAAAAAATAATATAACGAAAAAGATTCTAAACTGGCAACAGGACACTGAGCCAAATTTGAAATAGGAAATTTGTTCATGGCTTTTCTCCAACATCTATGCCCCATCACACTTACAATTGGCCATCTAACAAATTCTACTTCAAATCCTTAATTATTATGCGTGGAGGGCAGTTGAGCGAGAGACCAAGAAAATTCCTTGTAACACCAAAGATGAACTGAAGTCAAGGATTATGGCAGGCATTTAACAACTTAAACAAGGAGACAATCAAGAAGAGTTGTAAAAGATTTTATTGAATAAATTTATATTTTGTATTTTAAGATGTTTTTGTGTAATTTTGTTAAATATGTTTGTAAAAATGAAATGTCAGTTTTATTTTCATTTTTCTGTCATTTAGACAACAATTTATCCATTGCATCCTGTATATATGAAATAGTAAGGATATTGAAGGAGTTTATGAATATTTTCAATGTATTTATTAACCCATTACCTGCCATGAGCTCGATTTGGGGATCTGTTAAAATTAAACTCACTACATGTTATTCCTTGTATTTACATTGAATTGCTTACATACATTGCATTTGCAGAGGTATATTTTACAACACTTAGCCTTTAAAGTTTTTATTATTAGCCGTAAGAAGACACTTTCTGTCGTAATTTTACATTTCACGAGTAGAAAAATAATGACTATTTTGAAAAGTATTTTTTTTTATTTCTAATCAATATTATTTTTTGATGTTTTATACACATATATATTTGATGTTCTAGTTTCTATAAAAACGACAATGGTAACTACTGAAATTAAACATAAGGAATAAATAAACTCCTAAGACACCTGTCTGGGCCAAAAATGCGCATTAAAAAAAATTGGCAGTTAATGGGTTAATAAATGGATGTAATGTTATATTTTGGTTTCAACGTGAAACAAATTATATTTTTTATAAATACAATATAAGAAATATTTTAGGTTTTGGGCAACTTTCAGAGGATTCAAGTTTGTCGATCGAAAGAAAACGTTTTTCGAATATCATACATAAACCAATTTTAGGGCACTTTGATTTGGTCTGATTGTTAGCAATCTTGTCACACGAGAGCAATTGTGAGTTCAATTCTCAATGGGTGCTATATAATTTCGGCTTTGTGTCATATCTAAGCTACGCTTAAAAATCAGTTTGGCCACTACAACGTTGTGTAATGTTTATTAATTCTGTTCCGCTAGATCAAGTGCAATTGAGTAATGAGTTCGATTCTCACCGAGTTCTCCACACCTTTGGCTTGTGCCACATCTAAGTAACACTTTGAAAATTACCACGATAAAATACTTCTGGTTCTCCAGTAAGAACACGATCAAAGATAGGTCATCATTTGAGAGGAAGAATTTCAAAAAGCGGCAAGCATACAACTGACACATGTCTACCGACTGTTTTTTGATCTAACTGTATCTTTTTGCCCTAACGGCCAAATGTTTGTCGCTGGATGAACTCCTAAAGTTATGCTTTATTCTTAGTTGCCAACTGATGATTTATAACAGCTTCAAGGCTCAAGTTGAAGATTCATATCATCAAAATTGGGGTTTTAGTCCTGTTCTGAAACTAAACTTAGCTACTGTTTGGGCTGAGCGTAGACTTCGGTGATGCAATAGCCGTCTTTGAACTCATGGATTCAAAATTGACTTTCATATATTATTCCAATTCTGGAAATCAATCAACCTCTTCTTTATGCGCCGTGTCCTTCTAGAACGTAGGCAATCATGGCTCTCCACAATTTTCTGTAGCTCTGAATAAATTTTCTCTTTTTGTTATGACTTCTAAACCCTGTTCCACCATCTATTTACTCAACCTCATTAAGTGTTGTGGTAGGATCCATCTAATTTGCATAGTGGAGTACCGACCATATAAATATGGTTGGTACCGGGAAGAGAGGGAGGAATCAAGAGATTCTACCAGAGACTCTGCCCGACTGCGACTCAGTCAACACATTCTCCAGGAACGGTCTTACCAGGAATATACAAAAGACTATATGTAAATATTGTGTACACTTTTTTGTTTCAATATATTTTGTTCTAAGTACATTTTGTGTTGCATTGTTATTCCATGCATTAGTCAAGTTTCAACATTAAGTATGTTATACGTTGTTTTCCTATGTCCTTCTTGCCCTCAATCTGTCAGATTATCAGATTTTCAGAGCCCTTCTTCCTTTTAAGTGTCTCTTCCTGATATTATGCATGTTTTCTTTTTGTTTCCATTTTCTCGAAAACCTCGACTTCGCTCACTTGTTCGAGCCATAGTATCCTCAGCATTCTTCTTCATCTTTGCGGAGAACAAACATCACGTAACAGATCAGTGTTCTTTTCTTTGTGTCTAACTAAGATTTTTCTGTCTCTTAATACTTTGCTTAGCTTTTGGAATACTTCTTTGTCTATCTCAGTGCGTCTTCAGATTTCAGTGCTGCACTTTCCGTCTTCTGTTAGAACCCTTCTCAGATATGAAAATTTTTGTATTTGTTTCATTTTGGTATCGCCGATTTGTAATTTGCATTAAGTGCTTATCCTTTTGCTAACAACTGATCCTTGTCTTCTTTCAATTGATAGATTTAATCCTTTCTTCCCTTTCCTTCTCTATCTTCTGTGCAAATTCTTGTAGTTTCCGTTTTATGTCTGCTATGAACACTGTGTCAGCTGCATACTTTATGTTGTTAAGATTATATCTGCTAATAATGAATCCTGGTAGGACATCTAATTCTCTTATAATCGCCTCACTATATAGGTTGAAAAATCGGTTCCTTGTCTTTATGCTCTTTCTTTTTTTTGTATATAATAAATGTTTCTTGGTTTATTTCTTTTATTTTTGACGGTTTATTAATCCTTTGTCGGTTATTTAAAGCCCAGAGCATATTTAGGGATTAAACATCGCTTCTCGTTATATTACCTTCTTTAGGATTTTCTTAATTTTCTTCAGCCATACATTTAGAAAAGATTATTTGGTAAAACTACTCAAAATTTCCTTTCAGCGTCTTGGAAATTATGTCGTGTGAGTATTTAATTTTCCAAATAATCTTACCTCATTATGACCTTCTTTTGTGACTTTGGTATCGCCGATTTGTAATTTGCATTAAGTGCTTATCCTTTTGCTAACAACCGTGCATTCGGTCTTCTTGCAATTGATGTTTAATCCTTTCTTCCCGCTTTCTATCACTATCTTCTGTAAAAAAATTCTTGTAGTTTCCGTTCTATGTTTGCTATCAACACTGTGTCAGCTGCATATCTTATGTTGTTAAGATTATGTCTGCTAATAACGAATCCTGGTAGAACTTCTGAAGAGCCATATTTCTGTTGCTTCAAGTCTTTTCTTCATCTTTGAGGAGATTGTCCAACATTCATTGCTATATAGGAAGAAAGATATCACGTAACAGTTCAATACACTTTGTAACAAAGTTTGTTTTTTTGTTTCTTAATACCCAGCTTAGCTTTTCGAATGCATCTTTGGCCATCCCTACGCACCTTTGAATTTCAGTATCACACTTTCCTTCCTCTGTTAAAACATTCCTCAAATATTTAAATTTTGATACTTGTTTGATTTTGGTACATCTGATTTGTAATTTGCATTTTGGGCGCTCATCCTTTTGCTGACAACAATGCATTCTGTCATTTTATAATTGATATTTAATCATTTCTTCTTCGTTTCTTTAACTAACTTCGGTAGGAGTTTTTGTAGTTTCCTTTCAGTGTCTGCTATCAACACTGTAATTTGCATATCTTGTTGTTAACGTTGTGGCTGTTAATAACGAATCCTGGTAGGACTTCTAATTCTCTCAGAATCGTCTCACTGTAAAGTTTGAATAAGTCCAATGAGAAGATATATCCTTGTCTTACATCTCTTTCTATTTTTGTATATCTGCTGAACTCATTTATTATTGTATCTTTATATTACATATAACATATGTACCTATTCTAAAAGGTGACACGCTGTTTAAGTAGTCCACCGCTAGGAGCGTACAACGGTCGAAACGTTGTAATAAATATGGCGTAAAAGATGAGGACAATAGTTCGAATAATGTAAATAGTGTACATAATACTTCATCTCAGAAATATAAACAGATACTAAAGAAGGCCGGAGCGTACAGTGGCCAAAACGTTGTAATAAACATGGCGACAAATATGAGGACAATAGTCCGAATAATGTAAATAGTGTACATAATACCTCATCTCAGAAATATAGACAGATACTAAAGAAGGCCGGACGTACAACGGCGGAAACGTTGTAATAAATATGGCAACAAAGATGAGGACAATAGTCCGAATAATGTAAATAGTGTACATAATACCTCATCTCAGAAATATAGACAGATACTGAAAGGCCGAAACGTTGTAATAAACATGGCGACAAAGATGAGGACAATAGTCCGAATAATGTAAATAGTGTACATAATACCTCATCTCAGAAATATAGACAGATACTAAAGAAGGCCGGAGCGTACAAAAATGAAACGTTGTAATAAATATGGCAACAAAGATGAGGACAATAGTTCGAATAATGTAAATATGTGCATAATACCTCATCTCAGAAATATAGACAAATACTAAAGGATGTTGAGCGTCCAATGGCCGAAACGTTGTAATAAATATGGCAACAAAGATGAGGACAATAGTCCGAATAATGTAAATAGTGTACATAATACCTCATCTCAGAAATATAGACAAATACTAAAGAAGGCCGGAGCGTACAATGGCCGAAACGTTGTAAATAAATATGGCAACAAAGATGAGGACAATAGTCCGAATAATGTAAATAGTGTACATAATACCTCATCTCAGAAATATAGACAAATACTAAAGAAGGCCGGAGCGTACAATGGCCGAAACGTTGTAAATAAATATGACAACAAAGATGAGGACAATAGTCCGAATAATGTAAATAGTGTACATAATACCTAATCTCAGAAATATAGACAGATAAATGCCGAAACGTTGTAATAAATATGGCAACAAAGATGAGGACAATAGTCCGAATAATGTAAATAGTGTATATAATACATCATCTCAGAAATATAGGCAGATACTAAAGAAGGTCGGGCCGAAATGTTGTAATAAATATGGCGACAAGGTGAGGACAATAGTCCGGATAATGTAAATATCGATATCGCATTTTCTGTCCTCTGTTAAAAGTCTTCCTAGATATTTCTATAATTATACTCGCTTGATTTTCGTTTCTCCATTCCATGGTTTGTATCTTGCGTTATGCCTCTGGCTGACAATTGTATATTCTATATTAGTGTTTACTCCTTTCTTCCCGCTTTCTTTTACGACTTTCTGTAGAAGCGCCTGTCATTTACTTTTCGTGTCTGCTATCACTACTGTGTCATGTTCGTTAGGAAACTTAAATTCAATTCAGAGTTTAATGTTCTTCGTTTAATATATAAAATCTTGGATTTTCTTTTATTCTGCTTTGAAGGATTTGGTCAGATAATGCTATCGGAAATTTTGCTTGTGTTGGAGCAGCTACAAGGCTCCTGATTGGCGCAAGCTAAATATCCTTTCACGTCCGAAGTTTTCTATGTGGGCTTTCACCGACAGAATTGACGGGAGAAATATCTGAAGCCTCAAAATCTTTTCATTCCTCTCTAACTGAAATTTGGATTGTCGATGGGCCAAGGTCAAGGGGGTTGGAGCTGAAGTTGTGTGGGTGAAACAGGCGAGAACAAAACGACAACGGATGCCTTGTTGAGAACATTATTCGACATCCCTTGATTAATCAAGCGATAACATATGATATAATGCGCGTAAAGAATGCATTCTCTTGGGTATATGGTAACGAGAAATGTAATGATTAACAGACAAATGGAGACACTTTTCAGAGTGAGTGTGCCCAGTTTATCCCAGATCTCTCAATGACAGATGTGCCAGGTCTTAGAGGATCCAGTTTGAATAGAATTATTTCGTGCCCGGCCAATGGGTCTCCACTGACATGACTTGGTTGACACCGGTACTTAAAAGCTAACCAATCATAAAAGGAATGGTGGAAGAATATTGAGTATGGAGGAAAAGAGGCGGGAAGACAGTGTTACGATAAAGGTTATCTGTATTTGGTCAGGAAAAGAGAATGAAGAAGAAGAAGAAGAAGAAGAAGAAGAAGAAGAAGAAGAAGAAGGTGTTGAGAAAATGAACGGGAGTAAGTGGGGTGGCGTTGAGAGGAGAGAAAGGCAAAAGAGGATAGGAAATTAAAAAGAAAAAATAATAAAGAGAAAAAAAGAACAGAATATGAGAATAAAAACAGAAAAATGTTGAAATACTGGTAAATAACCTCCATACATGTGCATTGAGCACTTTTTAATCATATAACGGTTTTTGAATAAAGTTAATTAGTCATTTTTTTAAATTGAATTCTCTCTCTTTCTCTCTCTATCTCTATCTCTGTCTCTCTCTCTATTTCACTCACAAGGCAATATATATATATATATATATATATATATATATATATATATATATTGTCTTGTGAATGAAATTGGGTAAACGGAACACCTTGGGCCGTCGATAGCTGTGCTAGCACAAAGTCCCAAGTCATCGTGACCGAGGATTTGAGTGTGCTGGTGTTGTTCAGATTGTTGTTCATTCTAGATAACCCGCTCTCTCACAGAAACTGTAACTAAGGTCTGCTCAGTATAGTTTTGCAGTATAAACCACAGATTGGCTCTGTGACTGTTGAACAAACACAAATGTGCCTGAGCGAGAGTCTGCAATAGTGATTGGCTAGCCGCCCTAGACGAGTGGCCATCTGTTATATATATATATATATATATATATATATATGTGTCATTGTGTGTGTGTGTGTGTGTGTATGCGCGTGCGTGTGTGTGTTTGTGTATATATTACTTAAAAGTTATTTTAGTGCGTACTCGTATTTGAGGAAATTAATCTGTAGGACGGGATGGGGGTTAAAAAAAAAAGAAAAAAATATACATACTTTCATCCAGGTTCGTCTGAACCCAAAATATACCCGACATGACTTCAGACCTTTCATTTAACATTATTTTAGGTCTGGATACGTTATGATTACTATATTTTTTCTCCCTAGCACAGCCTGCAAACATTACTGCCATTACTCAAAGGTCTGGATTTCCTCAATATGCTCCAACCTACATTAGGGCTTTTATCATTACGTTTCTTTAATTCCCACACATGGTTGGCCAGTCTGGTACAATTCCTATGGCTTTCCATTCTGAAAGATCACTTGTGGTTGTACCCTCTCTTTTTGTCTCCAGTACACCCTACATATACCTTGCTCTGGCTATTTGTATCCTTTACTTCTGGTGTGTAAACCACTCCATCCGTTTTACAAACTCCATCCAGTGGATATTTACTTTTATGCCTACAGTTACACGTTTCGCTATCAACAATACTTGGAAGCACGCGAGCCTTGAAATTCCTGGAATTTTTTTTTTGTAGTTTCCAAATTGCTAGTACAACTGTAACATAACTTTACTGTATTTCTTTTAAAAATTTGCAATTCAGAAATCTTAGGCAAGTGCTTATCGAGCAACTTGAAGTTTTTTTTAAGCTTTTCACTCCAAGCAAGGCGGGAGTGCCATTAGCAGGCAAGGGGTTACAGAGAGTGAGAGCAAGAGTAAAGAGGCGTGAAAGAGGAAAGGATGAAGAGAAGGAGGGAATCAGGAGATATCGATTAACATTGCATTTGAGTCGTTGGAGATTATAGCTTGGGAGTTCCACGGACGGGAAAGCGAGACATGAAGCTATTGGAGTAGAAGAGACGGCTACATTTAACCGTTTCGACAGTGAAAGGGTGGGACTGAGATGCTGACCTAGTGGCATGCTTAAATTCGTGCAGTTTGGGAACTAGGGAAAATATCTAGTCGGGGCAGTTACCGTTAAAGTATCTGTAGAAAAGCCAGAGGGAGGCGAAGCCACGTCTGTGAAAGAGCGACCGTAAACTAGATGCCAGATCAGGGCCAGCCTCATTGCATATCCGTCTCTGGATTTTGTCGAGGACCCTAAGAAGAACAACGAGGGATCCAGACCCTATATGACAGCAATATTCTATGCAAGGGCGAATGGTTGATTTATAGATTAGAAGAATGGACTCTGGGCGAGAAAAAACTTTCTGGCGCGACAGAGACAACCAGCATTCCTTGCGGTAGATGAAGCAATTGATTCAATGTAATTGTTCCATCTCAGGTCAGCGGACAGTGTGAGACCAAGCAGTTGCAAGGAGGTGCTCTCGTGGAGATGAGCATCAAGCATTTTAATGGGAGGCTGGGAAAGTTCTCTGTGGTGCTTAATAGAGAGCAGTTTCGTTTTTGAGGTTTTAAAGTGAACCAGCCATTTACCGCCTTGGTCAACAACCGATTCGAGATCCTTTTTTTTCGATACGAACGGCCAGGTTAGTTTTGTCAGAGATACTAGATTTACTATTTAGGCAGGAGTAAATAGTGGTGTCGTCTGCATAGATGCCTAGTTGAGAACTGATGACATCGGGAAGATCGTTAATGAAGATAAGGAACAGTGTATGACCCAGGATAGAGCCTTGGGTAACCCCTGCGTTCGTGAGAATGGAACTGGAAAAAAATCCGTTAAGGACGACCTTCATTACACGGTTTGACAGGAATGATTGTATTAAGTCAAATAATCGCCCTGAAATACTGTATCCCTGAAGCTTACGAATGAGGCCGGTATACCAAATACTATTCAAAGCTTTAGAGATATCTAGAGCCTCGGCACGAGCTTCTCCGTTTTCCTGTCTTAGATTTCACCGCTATTTAAACGTCGGGTAGGGTGTAAAACTTTTCTCCTTTCATTCCTCATTTGTTGAATTACAATTTAGTTTTATGCCCCTCCACTTCCAATACTTTTTCGTACACTATCTTTTTTTTTTCTTTAAAAATGATTCTAAAACAGGAATTTCTGGTTCGCCTACTCTCTATTCCTTTAGGGATGTGCTTGAATATACCCGCAGGGCGGTTATATCCAGCGTTTACATACGTCAATTTTGTGTCGGGTTTCATGTCAGGTGAGACGCTGCCAGTTTGTAGATTTAAAACCCCTATCCAAATATTGGATGACTTTCTTGTTCATATCAACTTCAATTTCAAAGTCGAGGCTCTTGAAGAGTTTAAAAAGCAGTTTTCTTATTTTGTCATTTAATCTTCTGTTGTCCGGGGCTATACAGGCCGAGGTTGTCTATGTGGACTGTTTCGTTGATCTTATTTAAAATATACAGGCCCATAAATGATGAAACCTCACCACCGTCGAACGAACCTTGTGGGACATCAAAGGCGCCCTTGCTTAATTTCTTAATCCATCCCATTTTCCCACTTTTGCCTCACTCCTCCCCTTCTGTCGTTCTTCCTGTTGTGTGCACATAAAATAACTATAAAAGCGTTCGGAAATTACTTAACCTCTATCACCTGACAAGACCACAATGACCAATTTGTATAAAAGAAATTACTAATGCTCTCAAGAAAATTCAATTTCAGAATTAAATGACCCATAAGGAGTTGATATATTGCTAAACAAAGGTGTGAAACTGATAGTCACTGTGCAGTGTTGATTCACACTGTATATATCTACAAATGCTCTGTCTCTGATATTGCACATTCTTTCCGCATAGACATCACAAATTTTAAACTATATATATGTGTGTGTGTGTGTGTGCAATACTTTTCACAGTGAACACAGGCCCGACATTTCCTGATTCAAGGCAAAAGCCACTGACGCTCTGGTCGGAGATAAAAGGGTTTTGATCCCTGCATAAATAATCCCGTCACTTTTTTTTAATGAGAACTTCCTTACAGAAATTCAAATATAAATTATATGGGGAGAACTTTCGAAGATAAAAAAGGCGTTTCAAATAGGAGTAACGATTCACAGAGACAGAAATAGATTTATATATATAAAAAAAAATCAAAAAATCTCAAATCTGCATATCAATTCTGCATGTTTTTATGGAAGACAAAAATGAAAAAGAAAGAAACTTTCCAAAAACATTATGCCAGTTTAAGTCAGAACAGTTTAAATTCAAGGCAGCAAACAAGGAACAATCGTAATATTTAAAAGGAAGAGTAGAAAAAAGGAAGTTCAGTCAAACTTATCCCCACCCCCAATCAAAAATAAATAAATAATTCAAAGAAATATATATATATTTTTTTTACTAAGAGTTGCTTCTTTTAAGAAAAACATTATTCATTCATTCATTAAAAAAAAATGAGAAAGAATAATTTAAAATTAAACGAATAAAGTGACAAGAATAAAAAAAAATGGAGATAAAAGTTTATCTTTTTCTTTTTAAATTACTAACTTTTAACAACTGCCATTTTAAAATGATGAAAGGATTAAGAGCCTTGACAGGAAATATTTTATGTAAACGTTTGGATATTGACAATCAGTCAAGGAGGAAAGAAAAAAAAATCCTCAAAAAACAGGTTTTTTTTTTTGTCTTCACATTTAACTTTTAAAATATTCAGTCTTTCCAAAAAAACATTTTAAAAAGAAATCACTAGTTTAACCATTTCAAATGCAGAGCACGACGTAATCAAAATAGTCCATGAAAATATTATTTAGATTTACTTCTTTATTATTATAATGATTTTGTAATTTTTTTTTTTGATCTACAAAACAAATCCTTTATTCTTTGATAATTAAAATGGATGATAGGACTTTAATGACTTCCAAGAGGGAAGAGTAAAAAAAAAAAAAGAAAAAAAAAATAAAAGTGACTGTGGGTTATGCATAAAGACAAGGTGCCAATTTGGCAATAAAGGGACAGAATTAGTCTTGGAGAAGTGAGATATTTATGCTCAGTGAATGGTAAAATAAACAAATATAGAATGTTGACTTTGTCAACAATCAATGATTGCACAAATCCAATTTCACTCTCTTGAAACTTGATTCTCATTTCAACTCAAACACATCCTCTTTGTCCTAATCGCATTCATTCAATACAATTGCATCAATCATAATAATCTCTCTGCTTTTCTTCTTTGATTTTCACACTCACCCACTTATACCAATTTGAATTTCACTTTCAAATTTCCTATATATATATATATATATATATATATATATATATATATATATATATATATATATCATATATAAGTTGGCTAACTGTGCCTCGCCAGGAAATTTTTCTCCCCCCTCGATACTTCAAATCTACAAATCAACCATTCGCCCTTGCATGGAGTATTGCTGCCATATATGGTCTGGGGCACCTTCTGTTTACCTCGGAGTTCTTGACAAGATCCAGAGACGGATATGTAATATAATTGGCCCTGATCTGGCATCTCGTCTACAGTCACTCTCTCACAGACGCGCCGTCGCCTCTCCTTGTCTCTTCTACAAATACTTTCATGGTAATTGCTCCGATGAGCTGCTTTCACTGGTTTCCAGACTCCATGAATTCAAGCGCCCTACGAGGCTGGCATCCCGCTCCCACCCTTACACTGTAGAAACTTTTAAATGTAGACGTCTCTTCTACTCCAATAGCTTCATACCTCGCACCTCTCGCCTGTGGAACACCCTTCCCAATTACTGTTTCCCTGAGAGCTATAATCTCCAACTATTCAAATGTAATGTCAATCGACATCTCCAATTACTTTGATCTACCCACTATCCCTCTCCTCATCCTTTCTTCTATCGCTCCTATCTACTCTCACTCCAAATGTTCTGCAACCCTCTGCATCCCAGTGGCTTCACGCCTTGCTCGGGGCGTAATCCTTAAATATATATATATATATATATATATATATATATATATATATATATATATATATATATATATATTTGTGTATTTAGGCAGCAACCCTTCTTTTATGCACATTTCATTGAATACAATAGACAAGGTGCCTTTGATTTAGTTTTTTTAATATATTTTGATGATTAAAATCGATGATAGGACATTAAAAATACTAATTTAAAAATACGAGCAATACATTTTTGTAAAAGAAATTACTAATGATTCCAGAAAATTAAATTTCAGCATTAAATGACCCATAAAGTGTTGTTATGTCGCTGAATATATAAACAAAAAATAAAGAAACCTTATATATATCAGTAAAATATTCATTTTCAGCTGAATTTCCATATAAAAGTTTTGGTTCGATTAGTCAAGTTTTTATGGTTGTCAGCTTTTTATGGTTGTCAGCTTAAGCCGAAACATAGTACTATTAATACATTTTTTTAGAGGGATCATTTACTATTTCTTAAGAATTAAAATGATTTTTTCAGAAACATATCTTCTATTTAACCCATATCTGGAGTGGAGGAGATGAATTAATGCCTTTCCCAAAGGTATGTGGGCGTTAGTGATTTTAAGGAACTCGACTAGAATTCGAACTCGGCTTTCCGTGTTCTCACTCCGAGTCACTATCCATTACACCACCTGCTCATCCACCATGATTGAAGGAAGAAGACTAAAAACAATACAGTGAAAATGAGAGAGAGAGAGAGAGAGAGAGAGAGATAAGGAAATAAGAGAGGTATAAATAAATGAGAAAATATAATTGAATGAGCAAGACTAAAAAGAAAAAAAGAAGAAAGAGGTAAAGGAGCACGGAGTAGAAGAGCGAGAGAAGGTAGGAATACAGTTATTCTCCCTCAGCTATGGGTTAATTAGTAAGACTTGTGCCATTAAGCTATTATTATCTCTCCAAAATTTGCGAGCAAATTGACACCTTTATTTAGAATAACAGTGATTTCTCCAGACACATGTGCGACGATTTAACCCATAGCTTGGGAGAGGAAATGGATTCATAAATTTTCCAAAGTTATTTGCACGGTTCTTCGATTTCTTATTCCAAATCGATATTAATTGCAGCATCCGCACATCGAATTATTTGCGAATAACCAAATATTGATTTTCCACCCGACAAAATTGCTGCGTTCATAAGAAAATTTTTTTTACGTGTGAAGTAAAAAAACACTAAGATTATTTTGTTTTAGCAAAATGATGAACATAACAATTTTTTATCTTAGAAAAAGCAATACACTGATGACGACATTGTGCTAATGTCGAAAGTACTCAGAATAAAATGAATATATATCAACATGGTAATTTTCTTTCTTCCTTTAATAAAGATACTAAGAAAATTGCCTGTAAATACGAGGGGATCCTATTAAAAGTAAGTAGACAAAACTTGTGTAAATCATTTAATGAGACATGTCTTTATATATATATATATATATATATATATATTGGGTTGGTGCATAATTATCAGGCGTCTTTGTAGGCGATTGTTTACTTTTTATTTTCAGGTTATAAAATGCGTGTCGATAATCTTACGCTCCGGAATAATCATTTAAAAAAAAAATGTTTTTTTTTTTTTAATAAATATTGTTTAAAAACGCCTGATGCACCAACCCAATACAACACACACACACACACACACACACACACACACACACATACATATATATATATATAATTATTTATTTAAAAATTCTACTTTTGTATCGAGCACTATTTTTTAAAATAATAACAAAAATACTAAAGAACTTTGGATTATTTACCTAACAAGTTCTTTCCTATTTTCTATATATTTTTCACACACACACACACACACACACACACACACACACACACACACACACACACACACACACACACACACACACTTATATATATATATATATATATATAATTAAATGAATTAAGTTTTTAGTATCCTTATTAAAGGAAGAAAGAAAATTAACATGTTGATGTACATTTATTAAAATGAATGTACATCAACATGGTTATTTTATTTCTGAGTACTTTCGACATTAGCACAATGTCGTCATCTGTGTCTTGTTTTACTAAGATGGGGGTTTTCTTTCTTCCTTTAATAAGGATACTAAGAAAAAACTTGTCTAAATTATTGTTGTGACGAAGTAAATGGTTAAGTAATAAAAAAAAACAGGTTTGCAGATATATCGTATATTAAACTGTAAGTACACCAGAAGAGTATTACACGACGAGTGGGTGTGTATCGTATGAACCAGCACTCCATCTATTCACTTTTCACTGAACCTGTTCCTTCTCTCCTACTAAACTTATAGTAGGCGGAGGAGTCTAACATAGATTCTTAGAGGGAGGAAACCACAACAATTATTTAATGAGACAAATCTTAATATATACACATAATCAGAAAGATATATAGCTAAATAGCAACGTTTCAGGTTGTTTAGATAGTGAGCGATGAGGAACATGTTAAAAATAATAACAAGAATCGTAATAAAATAATAGAATATGAGAAAATAAAGAACGAATGAGATTAAGAATGGAAAGAGAAAGTTTCCTTAAATCCAAGCCAACCTCCATTCGGACACATTTCCCGTTTGCTATCACGGTTATTATGACTGTTCGCGTAGCAGCCGTTTCGTTTTCTCCATCATTTTCGTCAGATCGACTCGAGATGAAACGGCCGCTCCATTCTTCTGTGATGAGATACAGACCTCATTTCGACCTGGACAATCTTCTATTGCTAACCGATCGACAAAGATGGCTCGAATCCAAGCCTCCTGACATGTGTCCATGTTGAACGCTTGGCCCAATGTCATTTATCCCGTGCCAAAATATCGCTCTTACATCGCTGCTCTCACCGTTTTAGTGTCATTGAAATCTGAGATGCTAGTTTCAGCTTTATAGCTTGCGACCTCCCATATCAAAATCTTTGCATCTTATATTGGTTTAGAATCTTTCAGTGCGATCCAAGCAGGCACGCAACATTAGGACATCAGTGGCATCGAAATTGTTTACTAAGAAAGCGGAAGTGGGCGAGAAAAGACAGAATGGGGTAATGATAGGAAGGGGAAGAGGGGAGAGAGAGAGGGGGAAGTAAAAGAAAGTGTGTAGAAAAGAGAGCGGTAGAGAGAACGGAATAAAGAATGGAAAAAAAAGATGAAAGAAAGTTGTGAGATAGAGAAGGAGAGGAAAAGGCGTTATAAAAATGCCAACATCAAAAGGGATAATATGAGAGTAAAAGAAAGAGAAAACGGGACGAGAAGAGAGATAAAGAGAGAGAGAGAGAAAAACAAAGAAAGCGAAGGGAAAGAGGATGGAAGAGAATTGATGGAAGAGAGAAAGACAGACAGAGAGAGTGAGAGAGGTATAAAAAATCTCTTGAAAAGGAGAGATAGAGAGAATGAGATGTAGAGAGAAGTGAAAAAACGAGCGAAAGAAAAAGGAAAGGTTTGAAAAATAGAGAAGGAAGAGAAAAAGAAAGAGCAAGTGAATTTAAATGCAGAGAGAAAGAAATAGAAAGAGAGATAGAGAGAGGGGGAGAAGAAGAAAGAGGATAAAGAAGGGAAGAATGAATGGAAAAGAGTGAGATGTAAATGAAATGGAGTAGAAAAGGAGAGACAGAGAAAATACGCATTATAAAGAATGAAAGAAAGAGAGAAATAGAGTAAGAAAAAAAGAAAATGAAAGGAAAATTGGGGAATTAAATTATATGAAAAAAAAAAAAAAAGGAGACGAGAGGACGGGAGGAATAATGAGGAGCAGAAAACAAAAGAATGAAACCACGTGCTCCCTCCCCAATCAAAAAAGAAATGAAAAATTGAAGAGAGAGGTGGGCATGGAGGGAGGTGGAGAGAGAGGGAGAGAGGGAGGGAGAGAAGGAAGGGGAGGGAGAAAGAGAGAATAAAGAAGAAATGAAGGACAGAGGGGAAGAGGGAGGGAGAGAGAGGGAGGAGGAAGGAAGGGAGAGAGAGAGGGGAAGAAATGTAAAGGGTAACAGGGGGAGAGGGAGGAGAGGAGAGAAGGAGAGAGAGAGAGGGAGGGAGGGAGAGATAGAGAGAGTAAGGAAGAAATGTAAAAGGGTGACAGAGGGGAAGAGGGAGGGAGAGAGAGAGGGAGGGAGGAAGGAAGGGAGAGAGAGAGAGTAGGGAAGAAATGTAAAAGGCTGACAGAGGGGTAGAGGGAGGGAGAGTGAGAGAGAGGAGAGAGGGAGGGAGAGAGAGCGAGTAAGGAAGAAATGTAAAAGGGTGACAGAGGGGGAGAGGGAGAGAGAGAGAGAAGAGAGAGAGAGAGTAAGGAAGAAATGTAAAAGGGTGACAGATAGATGAAAAAGAAACAAAAACTACTTTTGGAAAAACGTAGACACAAAGAAAACAAAATGAAGGAAGAAGAAGTGTTCGTATAATTTTTGATTTTACCTCGTAATATTTTTATTAATTTAATTTATTTATTTATTATTATATAATTAATTAATTTTTTTTTATTTCTATGCATTATTTTATTTTTTATTCTAATTTTAAATGTATATGCATATATATTATTATTTAAATTCTTTTAAAAGAGCTACTTCACTGTTTTACCAGAGGGTTAATAATATTTCAATTTTACAACGGGTCAGTTTTCAATACCTGAAGATTGTCGCGTACATAAAACTCAGACTTGTATCATACAGTGAAGAAAAAAAAAAGAATATTTATTGTTAATCGTATAAATTTTAGATATGTTACTTATTATTGAGCAGCTTTATTATCCCCAGCACACACACACACACATATATATATATATATGTGTGTGTGTGAAAGTTAATGGTTAGAGTTCATTTAGACGAGGGAACAGTAGTATTAAAATGTGCTCAATACACATATAAAAAGATAAAAATTTAATATGTAGAGCTTTTAAGTACAGAAAATGAGGAAATCAGCCGATTCCGTGACCTTGGATTCAACATTTCCGTATTTTCAGACGACTTCGGTCAATTGATTTCCAAAAAATATGAACGCTATATATATATATAAAAAAAAAAATGGATGAATAAGCGCATGACGTGAAGCGTGGTAGAAGGTGAGTAGGCGGGGAAATGAACTATCATAGCAATATCTGCAACCTTTGTCAACAAGAGAAATTAGCTATAATAATATTTCTAGACGATAAAAAAACCTTTTGAAATAGAGATCGGAAATTATGTCCCGTTGTATACATACTAAAAAGTTCCTTTTGAGTTCATATGAAGCGGGATGAAAAGAAAGTGTGTATATTTCATTTAATCCCCCACCGATACATTTCCAATAAACTTGATTTTCCCCTCCTCCTCCTCCTCCTTCTCACCTTCTACCACACCTCACGTCGTGCCCGCATTCCTTCATTTAAAAAATGTAGCGTTCATATTTTTTTTATTTTTAAAAAAAAAAGCGTTAGGAAATAAATCGAACGAAATCGCCTTAAGATACCGAAAGGTTGAAACCAAGGTAGGGGAATCGACTGATTATATATATATATATATATATATATATATATATATATATATATATATATATTAAAATGAAGAGAGGTACCGCAAACGTTTCTTGTTGTAATGTGGAATTTAGAATAAAAATGTTTTATTTTCCAAAATTTTACTACACATCTTCAGATAAAGGTGGAGATTTCCACATATTATTAAAAATAATTAATTTTTTCCTTTATGTTTTCCGATGTTAAATATTCTCGATATGAGACATTCTCTGTTTTTTGTGTTAGTAATCCGAATGTCTTTTTGTGTTAGTTATCTGAATGTCTTTACACACTTTTCTCTCGTTGGAACCACTATAACCTCTTTTTTTTATATATATATATATATATATATATATATATATATATATATATATATATAGTGGGTGTAAGAGCAAAGTTGTCCTATTGCTAGATTAAAATTTGAGCCGTTGTAACTAAAAAATGATTAAAGATATCATACTGGAATTCTCTGAGATTTTTAAAACACTATTGAATTCTACTTTGAGCAATACGAATGTATAATTACTCTACATGCTTAACAAAAGAAGGTGGTTGGAATTTCTAGCTTAGCCATTTATTTCGTCCACTGGGGGTGCAGATTATTCTAGTTTCACGAGTCATGCCTCTTACGTGTGTCTCAGTTATCTCCCTTTAACTCAATTCTACAAACATTTTGTTCGCCACTGGCGTAACCAGGTACTGAATATAAAGATGACAGGATTGTTTCAGCAAGGATTAAATGGTTATTGACGGCTTATATATTGGGATTCATATCTCGGTGTATGGATGTGCTATAACACATCAAATATAAGAGAAAAATAAATTAGATATAGATTAGGCTGTGCCAGATGTTGTTTCACCAAACGCCGCACGTTGCTACAAAACCAAAAACAATAATCAGAAAACTCGAATGATATTCTTAAATAGCCCCTCAGATATAGACTTTCATATGGATGGCGCATATGGTATCAACCATGTTCTGAAATATATAACCTGTCGGCTTAAGATTAATGGTTCCTAAGATCAATGGTTGAAAACGCTTTGAGCGAGTAAAACCTGAGGGTTTTGGTAAAGATTCTCTCTTCTTTCTTATTGTGGATTAGCGCTACAGATTCACAAAGAACTGTACCAAATAACAGAAACAACATCAGGACTACCAACAGCTGCAACGACTAAAAAGGATAGCTCATGTAACACGAAAATAATGGCATAATGAAAATTCTAACATTCCGCAACACCTTTAGAAACCTTTTTTCCTAATAAAGTGTTTTTACGAGAACAATTTTATGAATTTCGACTGAAAATTCTGCTGGTTACTCGGTTAATGTATGCCAAATGTTTCCTTGTAAGGAAACGGTTGATATTATTATTGTCATCAGCATTCTTAGTTATGATAGTTGATGAGGAGGCTGTCTGGAAATCACTAAAGCCGACGCAGATAAGCTAAGATGTAAAGAGAGACAAGCTATGAATGGTACTAGACTGGTGTTTAGATCTCATTAATTTACAGTTGAGCTAGCAACATCGAGCCGTAAGTTCTATGCTAACAATTTCTTTTCTAACACTTCTCGCTTGTGGATTTCCCTTCCAGCTCCATGCTTTCCTGCCAACTTTAATCTGCAAAAATTTAAATGTAATATAAATTGCTATCTACTTTTTCCTGATTACGTTTTTCCCTCACTGCTCTTAATGTTTCTGTTCGTAATTCTTACACACTCTGTAACCCCTTTCGTTTCAGACTCCATGTTCTACACTTAGGATTGTCCCACGGGGCAATAGCCTAGTGGATGAAAGCACTGTTTTGTGAATTTCGTAAGATGGTAATTGTGAGTTCAATTCCTTGGATTCAGTGGAAACAGGGTGCGTAATAAGTGAGCAGTACTAAATAAGAATGAGATATCCGTAGACATGGTCAGCGGGAGTAGGACAGTCTACCATTTAGATTAAAATAAAGGATTAAGTTCAGAATTTCATGTAGGTTACCCTGGTCGATATACGAGGAAAGCCGGAGGATATAGCAATATACACCTGAATAAGTCCTTACACTATTTATATTTGGGCTATTGTCCGCATCCCTAGACATGGGTAGTGGAATGAGAACAATCCACCACTGTAGATTAAATAAAGGGTTCAGTTCAGAATTTCCCGTATGTTTCCCAGATGAATATACACTTTGGGAAGGTCACAGGGTATAACAATATACACGTGAAGAAGTCCTTACACTATTTATATTTGAACTATTGTCTTCATGTCTATGCATGGGCATTGGAACGAGAATAGTCTAACCCCATAGATGTAATAAAGCGTGCAGTTCAGAATTCCCTATAGGTTACCCAGGTCGATATACACCTAAGAAAGAGGGTATAACAATATACACCTGAAGAAGTCCCTACACTTTTTTATATATTATATATTATTGTCCTCAGGCCTATACATGGGTAATTCCCTGAATTCTCTGTAGGTTACGTGGATCCACAAGCATCCGATGAAGGCCTGACGGTACAATGTTTGTGGCAAAAACAAGAAAAACAGATCCAATAATTTTCATATATCGTATGCAAATAAATCCAGCCAGTATATAATACCCGTGCATTCAGTGAAAAATGAGCCCCAGGCGCACATGACACCGTCTTTGCTGAAACCCTGTACATATGGAGAGGAATTGAAAGAACCACTGCCGACCGATTTCGCAAATTTTTCTTCCTCGCTTGTCAATTGGGCACAAATCCCGGTGAATCCATTGATTTGCGATTATTTCTTTGCTTTTTGCCGAAGTTAGATTTTTTTAAAGTTTGCAATCGATCTTTTTGTTTTAGCCAACTCCATCATTTCGACACGAAGAGAAATATTCACAATGACGTGATTGATGAGAAGAGCCACGGGAAGAGACAAAAACAATTCACATAAGAAAACTTATATCAGCCTTTAATAGATGTCAATGATTATCTACCGAAATTTTTTTCATATCTATCCCTATATATTTATATCTATCTATCTATCTATCTATCTATCTATCTATCTATCTATCTATTTCTTTCTTTTTATCTTAGTTATTCTTTCTTTCTTTCTCTTTTCTTCCTTTATATCTGTATGTCTGTATGTCTGTATGTATGTTCATATATTTACATTTGTCTAAGTTATTTTTTTCTTTTCATCTCATTTATTCTTCCTTTCTTTTTTATGTCTGCATGTATGTTCATATATTTTCATCTATCTATCTATCTATCTATCTATCTATCTATCTATCTATTGATCCCATGTACAATCATTCTTTTTCACTTTCTATCAATATCTGGTTAATTTTTTTCCGAACTTAGATTTTCCCTGCAAAGCAAAAAAAAAAAAAACAAAAAACAAAAGCCCCCCCCCCAAAAGAAGATTACTCCAGCTGTAAGTAATCTGCGCAATCTTTTCGCGAGTGGTCAGTCCTGGTAGTCACAAAATCTGCGAAATGACCTCATATACCACACCCGTACCTGAATAACAAATTTTCATGATGATGATGATGATGATGATCATCATCATCATCACCACGACCACCACCACCACCCTCATCACGACGACGACGACGACCACCACCACCACCACCACCATCACCACGACGACGACCACCACCACCATCATCATCACCACTACCACCATACTACCACCACCACCACTACCATCATCATCATCATCATCATCACCACCACCACCATCATCATTATCATCATCCCCTTCTGTCCTGTGTCCCGTTGTCATTGTTGCGTTACACATCTTCGCGTCCACTCGGTGATTTTGAGTTTATTTTTACTCTGCCTGTCTTTCATTTTGCCTAAGATGGCGTACCTTGTAAGAATTGCAGTAAAAAGATTGTCGATTCTTATGCTATGTTAATACAATTTCGACATTCTCTTTTTGACGGTGGGTGCGAGGTCTGCCAACACCGAACCTGTTTCTTGCGTGATGCCTTTTTACGTAGGAGAATACCAAGGAACGGTTTGGCAGCATTTCATTTCTAATGTTTCGATTCTTCGCTTTAATTCTGCTGTTAAATTTCCACGATTTGTAGGCGTATAGAAAAATGGAGGAAGAGCAATTCCCGCAACTGTTCGATCTTTGATGTCAACCAGACGTTTTTACCTTTTCAGATAATCTTCACTCTTAAGATAATCTTCATTCTTAAGATAATCTCCATTCTTAAGATAATCTTCACCTTGATTTCAACCAGACGTTTTTACCATTTCAGATAATCTTCACTCTTATGATAAACTTCATTCTTAAGATAATCATCATTCTTAAGATAATCTTCACCTTGGTTTCAACCAGACGTTTTTACCTTTTGAGATAATCTTCACTCTTAAGATAATTTTCATTCTTAAGATAATCTTCACTCTTAAGATAATCTTCATTCTTGCGACGGCTCCCATATTTCCAATATGGAATCCTCTTCGCTGATAATCGGGCCAAAATATTTGAATTGGCTCACGACTGAAAGTTCCTGACAACAGACATTTATCTTGGTTGAAAGCCCTTTCTCATTATTCATAATGAGTTTGTTAGACGTAATGACAACCTCACGCGAGGAAGTCTTCTGTTTAGCGTTTCATGAATCGAGAGAGACATGATCGCCCAAGCGTGTATTAGATCACGTATGAGACTTAACTGACTGATCTAGCATATATGGAGGGTATTTCATTCAGGTTCTTAACCAGACATGACGATTTTCCCTTCTCTAACAACCAGACACTCTCTAGAAAACCTTTGTTATGTTGCTACCTCCGATGTTGATTGGACCCTGGTATTTCTTAAGGCGGACACTCATGATTCATTTTATAAAGAATGTGTAGAATTGTATTGTATTGCTTGCCTTATCAACTGGTCAGTGTGGATCAGTTTCTTACCGCTTAGATTCTTCCCTTGTTTCCTACAAAGCCTTGTGTTACAGACCGTCAAATGCTGGTAGAAGTAGAAAAAAGTATTCGTACAATGCAAATTTCAGATTTTCAAACTTGCTTTAATTCTCTAGATTATTCAAGTGGAATATTATAGAATGTTCCAATAATGTTATCAGGAGTTATTTTTTAACCTAAAAAATACAAACAGAACATTTTGTAATTGATATTCGTACAAGAAGGTTATCATCATGGCAAGAGGTAAAGAATTGACAAATTCGCAAAAAGAAATGTTTGTTAATGAAATTTGCATTGTAAGAATACTTTTTCAACCATTAAAATGGATAAATAGGATTTATTTCTATTAAATCAATTTTTCCCATTTTCTATGCATATTTAGTTAGGATGATTTTTGTACTTTTAATTTATTAAAAGTATGTTTATTCATTATTTGGAAATACAAAAAATTTTTATTTGGAAATACAAAAAATTGAAAATATGTAGGTGTACAAATATTTGTTTCCTACCCCCCCTCTCTCTCTCTCTCTATATATATATATATATATATATATATATATATGTGCGTGTGTGTGTGTTGTTTATTCTTGCTCTCTTTATAGGGTAAGCATGCTCAATATCAAGTATAGACGTTCTATAGATGAATCAGCATGTACATAAGAATGAACACTGGTTGGTGAGTGGCTGTTTCACAGCTTTAGTTAATCATGAGCACTTAAAGTATGAAACAGCACGACAGCATTGATTTCTATGTTCACAGAACACACAACACACACACACACACACACACACACACACACACACACACACACACACACATATATATATATATATATTTAATGTTGAGGATGTAAGATATATCTTAGAAATATCATTGAAGTTTACTCCGATCTGTATTATTTACGCGATCAGTCATTGGTTGTATTTTGTTAACAAACCCAAAGAAAACTTTGTAAATTAAGAAAATAGGTTCTCTGTGAAGTAGAAGTAAAGAACACAAGAGCACAAGAACAAAAGACCATAAGATGAAAGGTCAGCGTTTAAATATTCGTCTTCTTTATCTTCCTGTCATTTTGAGACAAGATAGTAACTGGCCATGAAAAATGGATTTATTATAAGAATCGAAATTGATGAAAAATGTTTGAAAATCCTTTATCACATCTAACTGGAATCTGAAGAAACGTCTGAACACTACACTAAGCACTATTTCTGTTTGAACAACTTATTTTTCTGGGCAAGGACATCGATCAAACCTGTTCGGGAGATGGAAACACACACAAGTAACCGATTTAGGATCGAAAGCTATTCCAGAATATTCTACCGGGGTAACAGCAAAATTGTCAAAATTTTGTAACAGCATATTTGTCCATTCCACAAAATGTTTCATATCTAAAAAAAAAAATTGAACTAATTGAGTTTGTTTTCCCAGGTGTTCAGATAGCAATCTTGATACAATTTCTCGTAAGAATCACTGAAAAACACTTTGAGTTATTCAGCAAGAAATAGAAGGGATTAAAATCGTTTTGCGCCACTGAAGAACCATCAAGAGAATTGTGAATTTGTTTAAAAAAGAAGGATCAGTAAAGAGGAAAACTGGACCAGGAGGGCACACCAGGAAGAGTGATCATTATTTCAACTTAGAGCTGAAGAGATCAATTAGAAAATGTCCAAATCAATCCATAAGACATTTGGCACAGGGGGGAGGATTTTAAGCTATGACAGTCCAAAGAACAGTGAAAAAAAGACTTGAAAATGAAATCGTACAAGAAAAGTGTGAGGTACCTTGTTAATTCCAGGACAGAAAGTTAGAAGTTTAAAGAGGGCGAAGATCATCTTGAATAAAGTGGAAACTTGTCCTTTCGGAATATATATATATATATTTGATGTTTTTATTTTGAAAAAACAAACAAAAATCCTTAAATGAAATTAAATGAAAAAATGTCGACGTCTGACGTTTCACGTTACTTTCTTTTTTCAAGACAATATTCATTAAAATTCTCTAATGGCTGTTCATTTTAAAATTTCCTTTATCTGTTGGACATAAAACACAAGTTTTTATTCATCGTATTTCTATATTTCTTTCTTTTTATTCTGATGAATATTGTCTTTTCCCAAAAGGTTTAATAAAACCACTCCCATCCCGTCGACATTTCTTTTTCTTTAACTCTCCAACGCATAATTTTGTTTGTTTTTTGAAAATTTGAACTCTAAGACATTCAATCCAGGGGAAAAAGCCATATCCATTTACACTATATATTATATATATATATATATATATATATATATATATATATATATATATATAATTCATTCGAAAATTATAATATCGATGAAACAACCTGTCACCTCTGAGTGTTGACTTTGAATATTCACTTTTATATTTATATTTACGTACGCTCTATCTTAGATATTGAGCACTTTGTCCCATAAATATGGCACACCTTAAAACTATATTTTTCATATATATATATATATATATATATATATATATATATATATATATATATATATATATTATTTGAATTTTTATTTATTTTATTTGACTGCTGACCTGAGATGTAACAAATACATTGAGTCAATTGCTTCGTCCACCGCAAGGAAAGTTGGCTCCCTGTGCTGCGTCAGGAAATTTTTCTCCCCGGAATCGATGCTTCAAATCTACAAATCAACCATTCGCCCTTGCATGGAGTATTTCTGCCATATATGGTCTGGAGCCCCTTCTGTTTGCCTCGGGGTTCTTGATAAGATCCAGAGACGGATATGCAATGTAATTGGCCCTGATCTGACATCTCTTCTGCAGTCGCTCTCTCACAGACGTGTCGTCGCCTCTCTCTGTCTTTTTTACAAATACTTTCATGGTAATTGCTCCGATGAGTTGCTTTCGCTGGTTCCCAGACTTCATGAGTTCAAGCACCCTGCGAGGCTGGCATCCCGCTCCTTTCACTGTCGAAACTACTAAATCTAGCCGTCTCTTCTACTCCAATAACTTCATGTCTCGCACCTTTCGCCCGTGACCCCCTTCTCTTTCACTGTTTTCCTGATAGCTATAATCTCCAGATATTCAAATGTAATGTCAATCATCTCCAGTTGCCTTGATCTATCCACTATCCTTCTCTTCATCCTTTCCTCTATCACTCCTATCTGTTCTCGCTCCAAATCCTCTGCGTGCTCTCTGCTCCAAATCCCTTGCGTGCTAGTGGCTTCCCGCCTTGCTTGGGGTGGAATGCTTAAAAAAATCCTTCGTGAGCTTTCGATCCTTAGTTATGATTAACATGTCATTTTTGTTTATGATTGATTTCCTCACGATTCTTCTCTTAAGCTTGCTCTTATTGCTCAAAGTCTAATACTGGTATAAAAACATGGGAGAATTCCAGTAAGATATCTTTAATCATTTCTAAGATACAACGGTGAAAAGTTTAATCTGACAAATGGACAATTTGGCTGGTGCACGATTTGGACAATTTTACTATTACACACGGTAAATAATCGTATACTCATTTTATACCAACAACACCTGAAAGATGCCGTAAGATCTGACAGATCAAGTAAAAATACTTTGATGACTGAATAATGATGCTATCAATTTATTTGGCTGGGAAGTACAAGTTGCCTTTTTTTTATTCAGAAATGTAAGTGATATAGTTAATAAGCAATTGCCAATTTAGTCAAGTTAATTGAATTTTTTCATTCTTTAAAATAATATTTTCTCATCAAATAGGTAAGTTGTTAACGGATCGATAGTAAAATTATTTATCTTTACTTGCATTATTTACATTATTCGGACTGCTATCCTCATCTTCATTGCTATATTGACAACGTTTCTGTTTCTATATCTCTGAAATGAGGTATTATGAATCCTTGCATTATTTAAATTATTCGGACTGTTATCCTCATCTTCATTGCCATATTCACAACGTTTCGGCCTCTATATCTCTGAAATGAGGTATTATGATTACTTGCATTATTTACATTATTCGGACTGCTGTCCTCATCTTCATGATATATTCACAACGGATTGAAAAATAATTAAACGACATTTATTTATTATGTATTCTAGTAATATACCAAAAAATAATCATTGAAATTTAAACGAAAGCCTTCGGAAGCAACTAACGTTAGGGCAGCTTTGGTTTATAAAGTCCAAAGAAGAAAAAACTTGTAAGTATACTAAATCACTTATCCTTATTTCGCTTGAATATCTTTTGTATGTATTTTGGTTTTGTTGCCAAAAATAAAATTTGGCTTATTTTTTAATGAAATAATACTTCCTTGTAGTTTTGTACTCAGTTTGTTGGCAACTTACTATCATTTGAACAATTTTGTTTGCGTACCCCTGATCGTAAACACGCAACCCATACATACACCAACAACATTATCTATCTATCTATCTATCTATCTATCTATCTATCTCTGTTCATTATCTATCTATCTATCTATCTATCTCACTCTGTTCATTATCTATCTATCTATTTCGCTCTGTTGATTATCTATCTATCTATCTATAAAACAGAGGATGTCTGTGTGTCCGTGTGTCTGTCTGTCTGTCTGTCTGTCTGTGTGATACCTTTTCATTTGAGATCCATCCAACCGATTTTGATCAAACTTGGCACGTGCATTGTACAATGTAAGAGATAGGTTCTTAGCTTAAAAATCGATAATTCTTAAAAAATCAATAATCGATAAAGCCGATCAAAAATCGATAAATTCAGCTTTTTTCCTCCGATTTCGTTCAAACTCGGTATATAGGTTACTTACACCATGAAGAGCTCAACGATGCCTCATTTTTTATTTCTACGCCACTATGTTTAGCTAAAAATCGCAAAAAACGAAAAATCGATTTCAACAAAAATCGATTTCAACACAGATTTTAAACAATTTTAATACAAATTTCACTCAATTGTAGCCAACAATAAATCGATTGTTTAACAGTCGTTTAACTTGATAATTGAATCCACTCGTATACTGAAAACCCGCGTAAATAACGAAAAATGGCGATTTTTACTGGTTTCTTTCTTATTCTTCGTTGATCTTTTAACCAATTTTCATCAAACTTAACAATTGCGTTTTAAATGTATCCTTTTTTACACACCTGGTAGCACACTGACAAATTGAATTTCAAAAACTCCAAATTGTGGTCTGAAATGGGTCTTCATGTTGTCTGTTTTATTCCTTCATGTCCTCGGCTAACTTCGATTGAATAAATACAGATTCTTCTGTTATATCAGTAACTGCATTAATTCAAAATGTTTTTAATGAAAGTACTTTAAAGAAATTGAAGAAGATAAACTCTGTTACATCTAAACATGATGCTGTTTTTGCTCCATTCTAATTGAACGCTTTTTCTGATCGACCAGCTGGGTTTGACTGCTAGTGTATTCATCTTCAGGAAAAAACGCAAAGGGTGAAAATGTGCAAATTTCTTTCTTTATTTCAAACAAATTTAATGACAAAGAAACGTGTCATGATTTTTATATAACACGTTTCACATCTTAGCATTCAACACGCATCGTGACAAGAAGCGTTTCACACATTGTTCAATCATTGCTCTTTCGGTATGCCACCTAGCGGCAAAAAGAAGTCTGAATTCAGGGCTTTTATTTGTGCGTTTATTGCGTAATAAATTTTGAAAGTTTTTAAATGATGCGGTGAACTTGCTTAAAAATAGAAATTTACACAAGCTTATCATTTGAATCCGGAAAGAAACTTGAAGCTCGTTTTGCAAAATTACGAACGGATCAATCATCTCTGTCTTCTTTAGAGAAGAAAATAATTTGAGGTTTGTAGAAAGTGGAACGTGTGTGCTAAAGCAACAGCCATGGAAGGTGAAACGAAATAGAAAAAAAATTCCTAAATGAGATTTTAAAATACTCAAAAGGTTTGTCCATTAAATTTGTTGTTCCTAAACTTTTCCTGCAGCTATTGGCTTTACGGCGATTGGATTTGTTTTAAATCACTATACATTTCGAGCATCGTTTTAAGAAAATGCACAATATTTTTTAAAGTTATGCAACTCATTTATGCTTTTATATGTTTCTACCAAATCGAACGTCTTTACTTTTAAAGTATGGAAGCCTCGAAAGAAAAAAGTTAATATATTTCTTGATATTTTTTGAATATGATGACGTTCTCTCATTAGTTGACACAAATTCTTTAGATAGTTTCTCGATCCTTCTCTTTGACCTTCGTTATGTCATATGAGTGTCGTATTTTCCAAGACATCTTTTCTCATTATGTGTCGAAGAAATTTCAAATGTCTCCATTTGATTCCCGGTATAAGCAGGCTTTTTCATTCCCTTTTCCTTAAAACTAGCTCGTTATTTATATGCTTTGTGTATGATATTCTCAGCATCCTTCTGTAGAGCCTCTGTTTTACTAAAGCTTCCATTTCATCATCAGTGAGGAAATTGTTTAGCTTTCACTGCCACAGAGTGGAACTGAGATTATGAAATGGTTCAGAACTTTTTATTTCTAAGGAAATTTTCCTGTTTCTTAATAATTTTTTAAAGAGATTTTGGAAAAAGATTTTTGCTATACTCGGGTTCGGATTTTCCTGTCTTCAAATTCCAAATATTTAAAGTTAAATTGATTTTTACATCTGCAAATAATAGCGTTAGTCCTTTACAATACCATCTCTCTTATTACATGTAATGGTTAATCATTTGTCATGAAGTCTGTTTAATTACATGTGATCGTTAGTCATTTAGCATGAAATTCGGCTCCAAAAGACAATTAAATACGACACCATTCCATTTACTTTATTCTTTAAAACAAAATTTATTTTACCAAATTGGAGAAATAACAGCAGCCATGAAGAAGAGACTTGAGGTAAAAGAAATACAGTTCTACAGAAGGTTGTTGAGAATACCTTGGATTGAACATGTGAGCAACGACGAAATGGGGGAAAAGGACACTAATACTGCACATATAAAATAGTTGATATTTCTAGGGCACATAATGAGGAAGGACGGTTTAGAAAATTTGACACTCACATCTAAAATGCAAGAGGGTCAGAAGAAATCATTGTATAACCTCCTTGGCGTGCTTTTGTATATAGTTGGCAGAGCAGACATTAGGAGAGTTAACAAAAATGTTAACTTTACTAAGAGCTACAAGACAGGAAATTGTAGAGAGTCATAAACGCCAAAATCCGGAAGGGACAGAACAAATAGAAGAAGAAGAAGAAGAAGAAGAAGAAGAAGAAGAAGAAGAAGAAGAAAGCAGTCACTGAAAAAGAATATATCTACACGCCGTATGAAGTGATCGGTGGTGTATACAATTTCATTGGTCCGCGTTAGTCATCCAGATCGAATATTTCCACACAATAATTCAAAATAATTCATATTCGACTTCTTACAGCACCTTGACTAACTTGGTATTTCAATAATGAGAAGTTCGACTTAAGCAGCTTTGTTCCCACTGATCTTGAAGCTTACCTTTTATTTCAAGATACCTGTCTCATATTTATCTCCCCCTCAAGGTAAGGCTTCAAGAACACCAGAAAGCTGTAACACGAGGGGAAGTAGAAAAATCAGGCGTGGCTGACCACATATGGAGAGAGAAGGAGATCACCGCCCCTGTGGGATCATGTTGAGATCATAGACAGGGAACAACATTGGAAAATTCGTAAACTTAAGGAATCAGCACATATGCTAGGCCACAAAAAATCTCCTGAGCCGACCAAGCATAGAAATAAATACAATATGGGAACCAGTAATAAGGAGTGCCAGAGAAAAGCAATGATAACAAAGTTGCAAGATGAACTCTGGTAAAGACATGAAATGATAACAGCAAAAATTGCAATATGAGCACTGGTAAAAATGATGCTGAAAACATTAGGTTTATAATACTCAGAAGTTCACACCCAGATGTCCTCAAGGACACATGGCACAGTGGATAAAGTCGTTGGTTAGATCCAATGACAGACCCAAAGAAGGTGAGTTCAATTCCTGGTTAAGACAGTGGAGAACTTTCAGAGGGGAAAATTAGCAGGAGATAACTGACATCAGACATGGCACGTGGAACTAGAACAGTCTACCCCAGTGATCGAAATAAAGGGTTCAGTTCGAAATTCTAACCACCTGAAGAAGGCCGGAGCGTACAACGGCCGAAACGTTGTGACAAATATAGCGACAAAGATGAGGACAATAGTCCGACTAATGTAAATACTGTGTATTAATAAACTTCGATATTTTAAGACATTTTTTATGTTTATACGTTGTTTTTATAGATACAAATATTTGAGTAAATGCTCTGTTTATAATAAACAGTATGAACAACATTTACGGGTTTGAATGTCTGAGAAATTTTCATAGAAAATAGTCGTCCTTCGACAGGACTCGAACCTGTTCCCATACGGAACCGTCATATCGCCTGACATGCTTTTACCGATTGAGCCACAGATGCGTATGCACATGTAAACAAATGACGTCACACTTTATGAAATGTATAAAGTCCGACAATTATTTTAAGACATTTTTTTATGTTTATACGTTCTTTTTATACATATGTGTGACGTCATTTGTTTACATTTGGATACGCATCGAGTAGATATGAATGTACGAGAGAAAATCATTTGGAAAATTTTAGTTTAAAACAGTAAAATCGACGTTGAAACCGAAACGAATTTTCTGTGGCTCAATCGTTAAAAACATGTCAGGCTATATGATTTATCCGTATAGGATACAGTTTCGATTCTAGTTTTATAGGACGAATATTTTCTATTCTCTTATACATTCAGGTAAAAAAAATGTTGTTTAATACTGTTTATTATAAACAGAGCATTTACTAAAATATTTGTATCTATAAATAGAACGTATAAACATAAAAAAAAGTCTTAAAATAATTGTCGGACTTTGTCCATTTCATAATGTGAAACTTCGATATGGAAATAGATATTTAAAACAACCAGAATAAAATTTCTAGTACGCTATCTTCAACCACATCACGTTACTTAATAGACTAAATAAGATCCTATAATGTAAACGTAATAAATTTTATTACAAATAAAATTTAAAATCGAAAAAAATAAAGCATTAATATGATAAATACTTATTATAGTACAAGTTTTTTGAGTCATTTTTAAGAATCTTATAAAGGTGTACACTATACATTTAAATTATTTTCTGGAGGATTTGAAATTCATGCATTCCCGGTGACCATCACCTACCTGACAGTCCTAAAATTCTCATCGTAGCATTGTCTAACATTAACGTTAGGTGCTAGTTCGTTTGCACAATATCAACTCGATCCTTACCAGCACTGTGTTGTCCGTTTCTTTAATTTGTATTTTGAAATAGAGGGAAGAAAAATCATTTCAGCAACGAAGAAGCAATGTGAAGAATGTGTGTGCAAAAACAGTTGGCAAGATTTTACCGAAAATTGTAGTTCCCGCCAGCACCTTGATGTTCCTTGTATTAATACGTCTGCATTTTGGCATTCACAGACAGAACAAACCGAAGCGAAGCAGTGGGTTATATACTTCGGTATATGGTAATTTAAGTCATTCTAAGAAAAAAAAAACGAAAATTTCTGTACATATAGGTAGTTTTTGCTTCGTTATGCGCGAAATTGAGGATGTTTCATTTTACCGTAAGTGGTGCTTCCCACCATTTTAAGGTAGCTTTTTATTAAAAAATAAGATTATTTATTTGGTATAAAATATGTCTAGGATGATGGCCAATACTGCGATACCTGACAACGGTAGGTCTACTCGTATTGCTCAGAATCTGGGGTCCCCTTTTCCACGAGCTATATGGAAAAATCAGGTTTTTCACCAAAAAAATTCTGGGGTCTCACTATACATGGAGTATATACGGCAAATAAAAGACTAAATAAATAAGCCAAGTAAATGTTACTCTAAATCAGCGGTTTTAAAACTCTTTTCATTCATGACCACATTTTTTATGAAGAGATTTTTCGCGACCCCGGGTATTAAGTAATTACACTGAAAATACATTCATTCTCACTGCACTAGTTGTAATGGCGCCGCACGCGCGTTTTATTACCGCAGCGCATGCGTGGCGCGTCACCTTTAATATTGGGCGTTTGTGAAATAACATAGGAATTGAAATTCAAAGGTTGGAATTTAATTTTCGCCACCCCAGCATTTCACTTCGAGACCACATTTTGAGTCATGACCCATAGCTGTTCTTCCTTGGTCCCAACCTGGACCATAACATATATATCTATCTATCTATCTATCTATCTATCTATCTATCTATCTATCTATCTATCTATGTATCTGTCATGGGTCCTTACCTATAACTTTTTTAGAATGAACTCTTCCTAACACTATGTATACTTTACCAGCCTCTCAAGAGAGGGGTCGAATCGAGTCGAGCCGATATTAGTTCAATCCAAACCAGACTGACAGTCATACTAACACCTTCCGCATCTTGTATTATTATTTCGTGTAATATACCTTTGTTATTTCTAGTCTTCTGTTCGTGTTGTTATTCCTTGGTCCTAACCTGGATCATAACAGATATGACCACAAGGCGTCAGAGCTTTGAGATCAGGGTTTTTCCCCTAGATCGACTTCTTTTCTGAAATGTTATAATTTCTCTGCAAGCGTATCTAAAAGCGTATATAAGCAACAAAAAGCAAAATATATTTAGAATACACTTCTAAGATTTCTTCAACATTACGCGAACTTTTGCATCAATCTGATCAGATAAACTATAAATTAATAACCGCTACTTTAGAAAAGGCATCGGACTTTTCTCGTCATGACCTTAACGCGTCCACGTGACCTTCTTTGAAACTTTGGCTTAAAGATTACCACTTTGGTCTTTGGTCGATCCCTTCTACACATACCGATTCCTGACACCCTGGCATCGTTAAAGCTGATTGACAAAGAATTGAGACCCTGCTTACAGGTATGATACAATTACTGGCGTCTCCCGCTTTGGCGGTATCCAAACGATTCATGATAACAGGCTGCAAGTTTGGCACGGAATTTGGTCATAATAAGAAAATAACACCAGCACCAGACCCTAAACAGTATTTAACTTAATTGAACAGAAATAGTGCACGATTACAGGTTGTAGCTTTCGGAGACTTCGTCCAAGAATCGGAGGCAAATGGCACGCCCTCGAAGTCATTAGCCCAAACTGAATATTCTCACACGTCATGTAGATAGATCAATACTCTAAGAGAATAGAAATATATATCTATTCAATATTAAATGTGGTTTCGTATGGTTGTTCATCTAAGAAAAGAGGATGGTTATAATCAGTAAACGGTTGTGGAAAGTCCGTGAAAAGAATAAAAATTACATTAATTAATTTGAAAAGAGAAGAGACGTCAGTTTTTTTTCATTGTCTTAAGTATTGGGCTTGAGGATTTGTTGGCTAAAAGACCTTGCTTTCTTTTAGTCCATGGCAAGGCGCCCATGATATTTTCACAATGAAGCTACTGAGTTTAGGGTAAAAAAATGAACAAAAACGAATCAATATTCCGTGACTATTTCCATTCAAGCCATTAAGTATTAAGCTAATAATTTTATAAAACGAGGAACTAACATAAAATAGCAAAAATAAAAAAGCAATTTCATCGATTCAAATTTATTTTAATGATGCTCTTGCAGAGATGAGAATTTTATTCTTTAAACGTATAAAAAGACTATCATTCTATAAAAAAATCACAGTCAAATGGGTATATGTCTGTTCCTATCTATATATATCTATCTAAGTGTTTATCTCGATTATTATATCGATCCATTATCTATCTATCTATCTATCTATCTATCTATCTATCTATCTATCTATGTCCATTATCTATCTCAGTTCATTTTCTTTCTGATGATTTGTATACATACACACGTATATATCTCTTTACTCTTAACATTATTTCAGCGGATAAACGTATTTGGGTAGACGGCCATTTTTTACAGAGTGTGAATTGAATCTAGAAGGTTGTGCTTTTTGAAACTGTTTTTCTCTTTAAGTCTCTAGGATACTGATGTGGGGCCAAAGTTGGGACCACAGAAGGAAAACACGGAACACGGATTAGATGTAAGAAAGATATATTAACAACAGGTTACAGAGATAGTGTAAGCGGAGCTTACTATATGTTAGTGTCCAATACTGGTAGTCGTACTAGACTCTCACTATCTCTCTCTATGTCACTCTCTGACTAGAGTGTTGTGTCGCATACTTAATATAGACCTGGAAGAGTCTATTGTGTAGGTAGTTCCGGTCTCACAATACCCACCTTCCAAGAGTTTTCTTTTTGAAAAGGAGAGAAAAAATAAAACTGTTAATACTTTTTCCTCTTGGGATTTACGTCGAGCGGTTGAGTAAATTTCCTTTTCCTTTCTGAGCGTCGCACTTCAGGAGAGACTTGGAGCATGTCGAGATCGAAGTGATCGAAAATTACGTCGATCGGCTCTTCACAGCTATTTTGTAGTGATTCCTCCGATTCCTTCAAACGGCATTTTCTGAGCTGGTTCCAATGGCGTTTGTGAGTGTTTTTCGGTCCTTGGACAATATAGACCAGTTCGCCAATTCTTTGTTTTATGGTGCCTACTTCCCAGAATGTTATATTGTTTTTGTAAGCCTTGACAAAGACTTTATCGCCAGGATTGAAATATTTCTTATGAGGCGATACGGTTTTTTTTTAACTTTGCTTGCCGTGGAATAAATTTGTCGAAGACAGACTTGATTTTCCTTGCGAACATTGTTTCTGCAGGCGAGCTTCCCATAGGCGTGTTCGGATTAGGGGTTATCCGATACACCTGCAGAAACTGTTGCAATGCTCTCTCTGTCAGTGTGCCTAGTGCCTTTTTTAAAGCCCTTTTTAGAGTGTCCACGAACCTTTCAGCCTGGCCATTCGACCTAGGCTGGTACTGAGGCGTTGTAATGTGGCCACCTGATATTGCAGAAGTCTCTAAATTCACTTGATGTGAATTGAGTGCCATTATCTGTAACTACACAATCTGCCACGCCAAAACGCGCGAATAGCTGGTGTAGAAATCCGATTGTACAGTCTGTGGTTGGTCTTTTGCATTGTAGGACCTCAGGCCATTTTGAGTGGCTATCTACAACAATGAGGTAATACATGTTGTCTATAGGCCCTGCAAAATCGATATGAATTCTTTGCCATGGATGATCTGTTTTGGGCCATGTTTTTCACGTCGTGGTTGGAGCTTTTGCTGCAAGCGCGCATCCTTTGCATGATTCTATCATGTCTGCTATGTCCTTGTCCATGTTTGGCCAATAAACATAGCAGCGCATGAGGCTTTTCGTACGGTTCTTCCCCGGATGTCCCATGTGAAAATCCCTGAGGATTTTTCTTTGTAGGCTGTTTGGAATCACTACGCGGCCATTATATAGTAGGACATCATCGCAGAGGGAGAAAACTTCAGGCACCTTGGGGTCTTTGTTGCGAATTTTGCTTTTTATGGATTGAATGAATTCATCCTCTCGAGACTCCCTTTTTATGTCGGCCAAAGTAACTGAGAGCTCTCTTATGGTACTCGCAATCATGTTTTTGATATCACAATTTGTCCATAGAGTAGCAATGATGGAGTCTTCAAAGACTTCTGTATTTTTTGGAATGAGTCGCGATAAACTGTCTGCATGGCAAATATTTTTGGATGTTAGGAACTCTATCTTGAAATTATAGTTTAAGAGAATCGTTCCCCAACGAAGTAGTCTATTAGCAGCATAGACTGGCAGACCTTTTTAGAACCAAAAATTGTAATTAGAGGTTTATGGTCCGTCTGTAGTATGAACCGTCTACCATGTAGATATCTGTGAAACTTTGTCACAGCGAATATTAACCCTAGAGCCTCTTTCTCTATTTGGTAATATTGTTTCTCAGCTTTTCACGAACCATCTGGCAGTTTATGCAGAATGCAAGCACCAATGCCGTACGAGCTTGCATCACTTGCGACTATGATGTCGAGACTAGGGTCGTAATGGGTGAGGGAGAGGTCCGAAGTAAGAGTTTTCTTGATCTTCTCGAATGCGTCTTGGCATTCCGGGGTCCATGACCGTGGTTTGTCCTTTTTTAAAAGTTGGTTGAGAGGCCCTCTCAAATTTTGCATGTTCTTAAAAAACCCTTGGTAAAAGTTAGCTATGTCGAGGAAGCTTTGTAACGCTTGAACGTTATCTGGGGCCGGCATGTTTCTGATCGCGTTGGCTCTTTCTGGATCCGGCCGACGACCGTCTTTATTTATGATGTGCCCTAAGTATTTAATCTCTGGTAAGAAAAAGTCACACTTTGCCTCCTAAATCTTAAAACCGTATTCTTGAATCTTTTCGAATACGTTTATTATATGGTTCCGGTGCTCTGCCGTAGTTTTACTAGTAACCAGTATATCATCCAAATAGGCTGTTGCGTAGTCAAGGTCGCCCAGCATGGCGTCCATGACCTGCTGGAAAATTGCCGGCGCAACCTTTACTCCAAAAGCCAGTCTATTGTATTTGTACAACCCTCTATGGGTGTTTATGCAAAGCAATTTGGAACTTTCTTCATCCACCTCTATCTGAAGGTATGCGTCCGAGAGATCAATTTTAGAAAAAAATTTTCCACTATTGAGTTTATTGAAAATTTCTTCAGGGCTTGGGAGAGGATAGTGGTGATCTTGCAAGGCATCGTTTAACACTGTGGAAAAATCTGCGCATACTCGTATTTGATTGGACTTCTTTTTTACGTAGACCGTAGGTGCTGCCCACTCGCTGCAATCTGTTTTTGACAGACTACCTGCTTGTTCGAGACTATCTAACTCTTTGTTTATTTACTCTGGAGCAGCGAAAGGGACATTCCGTTTCTTTTTTAATACCGGTTGTGCACCGTCCTTCACCTTGAACTTCGCTTTCATTTTAGTACATTTCCCAAGGCCGCCAGAAAAAACCTGGGGAAATTGTTGTTTGAGTTCCTTTTTGAGATTTACCAAATTGGACGTTGTACTTTGTATCTTGCGACAAAATGTACTCATTAGGGCAATCCCAAAGATTGAATTTTTCTATCCAATCTGTTCCAAATAAGTTAACTGAAGTTTTTTTTCCATACGTAGGCTTTGAGCTTTTTGGTAACTCCATTTAGTGTTACTGTAAGTATTACCTCGCCTAAAGTGTTAATCTTTTCGCCAGTTACGGATTTTGCTGTTTTATCCGTTTTTAATTAGGTCGGCTTGTTTAATTTTCGCCAAGTACGCCAGTTAATGGTTGAAATATCAGAACCCGAGTCAACTTGGAATTTAATGGACTTATTGAAAATATCCAAAGTTATATATTTTCTTAAATTCCTATCGACAATATTGTCAGATTGAGCTTGCCTAATTTTATTTTTGAGTTTTCTCGTTCTGTTGGCGTACCAGCACGAAGTTAAATTATGCCCACTTTTATTGCAATTTTTGCAATATTTTTTGTTCTTAACTGGACAGAATTTCATCCAATGCCATTTACCACAATGGTAACATGGTCCGGGCGGTTTCTTTAACTTATTTGGGTTTTGGTTACTGAGGAATTTAGGACATGAGATTTGCCTTTTGTCTTTTTGGGGAATAGGAGGTAGACTTACTTCTGATTTTATTAATCTGAGCTACACGTGATTCCTCGATAGTGTTTGAGTCACACTTTACAGATATTACTCTTTGACAGTCCTCTGCCAGTTTTTGGAGAGTCAATCCTTGTTCGTTCTCAAGCTTGGTCAGTATCCGTCGTCTGACTTCGGCGTCTTCTTGTGCGAAAATTAAGCACTTAAAATCATCGGCAGTCAGTTCGGCTAGTTTAAAATCATTTCATAGCTTGTTTACTGATGCTGCAAACCTTAGAAAATCTTGCTTGTTGTCTTTGTCTGTGTTCAGGTATTTCCAACGTTTGTGGAACAAGGTTGTGTTAGGCCCGAATAGTTCCGATAGGAGCTTAATAGTCTCTGAAAAATCCAAGTCAGTCGTTTTCTTGGGTAGTATGAAGTCTACGAACCTAATATGTTCTGTAGTTCCCAGTTTTCTCAATAGTAGACGTACCTTTTTTTTTACTGGACCATTGTTCACAGTCTACATTGAAAATATCTTCGTAGCGCCTGTAAAAAAAAGTTCGAACGTTTTGTCGTTCTCTGGTACGTATTCAAAGGTTTCCATTGAATTGTAGATTGTACTCTGGGAGAATATTGTATCTTTTTCAGAGTTTGAGCCTTTTAATGCATTTACGAGTAATTCTTTAAGTTGTTTCTGTTGTAGTTCAGCATTCTGAAGCGTAATTTTTTGAAATTCCATTTGTTGTTTATGTAATTCCAAAATAGTTGTTGTTGTCTTTCTTCTGATTTTTGTTGCTGATCCAAATTTGCTTTTTAACATTTGGGCAATTACTTTTTGAAAATCTTCCATATTTAAAAAACAAAATGACAGCGGTTTTTTGTTGCTTTGAAACACGTATACTAAGGGAGGGACACAAAAAAATCTTGATAGGTTTTTTTTTCCTTTTTTCTTTTACAAAAAAAAAAATATGGACAGACAATTAGTTAAACTAAACTAATTATGTGTTTAGCTTTTTTTCCCCGTGGTTCCGTTAATTTTAACGTAATTGTATCAATTTTCACCACACATGTATTTTTTTTTTTTTTTATAGAGATACAAAAAAAGAAAAACTCACCTCAGTGAATTTGGGGAGAATAATTTTATGCACGAGTTCAACTCAGTTACATAAAAAAAAATTTTAGATAGTTTTTTCCGAAAACTTGAGTACAATGGTAGTAAATGCTCAGTTTGTTTTGTTTTAAGAACAAACCTTTTTTTTTTTTGTGTGTGTAGAAAATCGTTCTCGTTATTTATTTGACAGACTTTAATATTCCGTAGATGTCGAATCACTGTTTCGTCATTGCTGTTTGGTATTGGAATATATGTAGATGCTGGGATATTTAGTTTTTTTAAATCGTCCTGATGTTCGGTACCGGTGTTTCAGTTCAACACTGCTGTGGGAACGTTGGAACAGTGTATTTTTCGAGTTCTGTCGCTATTGATATGGTGAGAACGAATTCTCGAATCTTTCTGTCGCCACTGTTGTGGGACTGGCAAAAAACCAGTGTCTCGTTTTTTCGAATCTATGTGTTTCTAGAATTCTTCGTCGACACAGATGTGGGATTGGTAAGGTATTTAGGTTTCGCCGTGAGTTTCGTTTCTCGAATCTCGTCGTCTCTGATGTGGGGCCAAAGTTGGGAACCAAAATAAAACACCGATTAGATGTAAGAAACTGATATATTAAGTCACAGTTGTTGATGTTTCAATTTAAAAATGGTATATCTATGTTGTTTGCTGGTGTTATTTAGTTCGAGAGATAGTTCTAGTTGAGTTCGAAATGATATATTTTAATTTTAAACAGACATTTAAATTATTGGAAACGTTCAGTCAAATGTTCAAACCAGTATAACGAATTCAAAATTGATATCTATTATTATTATATATATATATATATATATATATATATATATATATATATATATATATATATATTTATTAGTTTGATCAATATATATATATATATAAATATATGTATTGATTTTTCTGGCTCATGCTAAAATTGGACAAAATTTTTTGTTCATGGCTCAACCAGGTGTCGTCTTCCACTTCGATGTTTATATAGAACTCGATATGACTGTCACGTGTTCGAAGTCCTCCATTGGTTTTGGACCTGAATTTGAGTCGAAACTGGATAGTCATTTGTTCGAAAAAAAGGCATATAGAGTTTGACATTATTGTCTTGGAAACAAGAAAAAAAGAATATCATTGTCTGTCTTTTATGTCCTTGAATTTTACTTTAATTATTTTAATTACCTATCTTTTTTTCCCGAACTAGTATTTCCCTTTTAAAAATTTTTTTCTCGATGTTCAAAACTATTATCTACGCACTTTTTTAAACCATTGTTTGAATATTAAATCTTTGTTTTTTGATTTCATGAAAGTTATTTTTCTTCCTGGCTCACAGGCGTGGAGTTTCGTCTTGATACGAGATGGCTCATGTGTCACGAATTGAAACGATGTTGAAATTCATTTTCCCTATCGTTTGAGTTCTGAACTGATTTGAAATTCTGTCGGTTTGATACTTTCCATTTGGCGGAAATAGTGAATGCCAAATGAACCTGCCGTTAATCTCTTCTCCTCATATGTAACTTAAATAGCATGAATTGGCATCCATAGACCGTGCCGGACAGATCCGTGGCTCCCAGACTTTGGCAATTAACCAGCCAGGATATCTTTGTTCTTTTCAAAAAATAACCACAGCTGAAGTTTATAATGTTGTTGATCGATTTTAATTCGTGTAATGACTATAGGCTTTCCTATCATTTCGGTCAATTGACCCTCCCTCTGTATTTTTTTACAGAAATTTCTGTTCATCCAATTTTTCCTGTTTAGAAGGGTTGATAGATCCTTTCCAATTCTCTAGGATAACTGTCGTGAATAATCTTGTCATGTGTATGGCTCATAAAACCTCATCATACTGAAGATATAGGCAGCAGGTTTCTTTTTGTTGTTTCCTAACTGGTAGTTGGATCCAGTACCTTGCGTAGATGCTTGAGAGTTTGCTTCAACAACCACAGTCGCATAATTCGGGGTTTATATCTTTGTAACTATGTCTGTATGGAACGTTATGTTACTGTAAAAATAAAATGTTTAAATTCAACCCTGAGACACGTTTCTCGCAGTTAGAACCATTCCATTTATGACCATGTCACACCTCGATTCGAATCTGCCATGAATAATTTGTCAGGAAGGAGACTTCCAACATTATCGAAACATGATCCCAAGAAACCAAAAATTAAAACCATATCACAGGATCAAAAATCCAAGCTTTTTGAGTGAAAAAACTACATCCGAATCCTTGGGATGACGATGAACTACTGTGCGTGTCCTTTCTATCGATAAACTCATCCGCGTCCTGGTTATGAAGTTAAACTATGTTCATATTGTTGATCTCTGATAATGTTTTTGAAAAAAATAATAATTCATGTCTATACGTTTTTGAAAAAACCATTTTGCCAGTTATACGTTTTGAAAAATATAAATGTACCAGCTATACTTTTTTTTTAGGTAATATTACCAGCTATACTACTTTGGACATACGATTTATGAAAAATAAATACGAGAATTACGATTTTTGGAAAACAATATTACCAAAATACAGAATTGTAAAAAATTTTAAAACAATAGTTTTTAATAAAAAAAAATATTACCATAAAAAAAAAAGAAGAATTCGATATGTTAAGACCCATTGAGGTTGATATGCCATAAAACGAAACAAACAAAAAAATATTCAAAAAATCCAAACGCATTAAGAAAAAAAAAAACATCGGTTGTATTCGTTTTTCTTGTGGCATTGTTCTTTGTATACAATTGCACGTACAACCAAACGGACATACGGTAACTCGTCAATCCATTTCTCTGATTTCTTGATTCCACACCATTCCTTCTCCTTAGAGAATAGAAAATTAAATTCATATCTCCTGGTCTGGAAGTTTATATCCAAGATCATCTCCCTCTAGGGAACTTTCTTTGAAATCTCCAAAATTCGATAACGTTTCCCCGTCTAAGAAATTCAGTATCTCTTATTTCTCTATCGTTCCCTTCCTCTCAAAACTGGGAACAATATAATTACTTGATAAACATTTCGGAAAATATAGAGGAGCCAATGAATCTACACCTGTTTACAGACATATGTGTTCAAAGATTTAATGCCCACCATATCATGTGCAAACAAAATTAACTGACCTCGCTGTCATCCAAACCCTTAAATTTTCAATCACTTTAAACATTATGTTTAGTCGGGTTTTACACGTTTCCCCAGTAAAATCCAGCGCCTTAAAAAGTATAAATTTACCTCCATCCCCTCTTTATCCGACAGTCTTAAACAAAACTGCCCGGTAATTTTGTCCTCTGATCATATTGTATCTAACAATATCTCCTTCCATTACCCGCTTCAAAGGAAAACCTCCAACTAACAGAATATCTGTCTGTTATCAACGTGCAAACTAGGACTCGTTCCCTTTACATATACATAAAAATGCAGTTGAAACCTAACCTGAAAAAAAAAAAACTATTTAAATCACCACAAATATTCTTAAATGCCTATAATTAATAACAGAAATCATTGGTTTATACCAACGGCTTCCCATAGTTAATACTTCTCATTTTCACTCTCGCGTGGTTATGTGTGACGTCACTAGCTGCGACGTGATTTTCCTTCCGCGTCTCGTATACACGAGTTTGTCGTTGCTTTTGAAATTTTTCAACATAAACAGACTAAAACATATATTGAAAATTAATTGACATCTTTGATAATGGCTTATGTAAGTCGAAAGCTTAGATTGGATTTAAACATGTATCAATATGGTGATTTCCTTTCATCCTTCCAATGATAATGTTATTAAACTTATCAGACAATATGAAAGAACTTCCTTAAAATAAATAGACAAAACTTTTCTATATTATTTAATGAAACATGCATCAATAAATATATATATATATATATATATATATATCGAGAGAGAGAGAGAGAGAGTTAGCGAGAGAGAGAAAGAGAGAGAGAGAGAGAGAAACATCTACAACAACATTCCTGTACACATTCACAATATAAAAAATTACTAATCGACAACACAACTATCCAACACCATGAAAACAACAAAATTAGATTACAGATACTATAAGAATTTGAAACTGAGATTTTCATTTTTTTTAAATGGAAAAAAATGATTGACATGATTGATTATCTGTCAATTTTGCTGACACACACACACACAAAAAAAAAAACAAGATTTTTAACGAAAATTTCGGACGTGCTAGAAACAAATAAAATGTAAAGAAAGATACCTCCAAAATACTTTTATCTTTCCTCTTAATAATAACATAAACATTTAGACGATAAAATTTTGCTTTCGTCAAATTTGGCCACTTTTTCATCATGCTACGGTCTTTTTTTAGCGATCTCTTGAAGTTACCTATATAAATATTTATATTAATGAACAATGTATAGTTTTGGATTACTTGCATCCTGAAGATGATATTGGAAAAAGATCGAAAGTACATGGGAAAGGAAAATAAAAGAAATTTAAACTATAGCACATTCTCTCATCAATACACAGAAGGTTATTCGTGAGTATGAAAGGATTTTGTTAAAACTTAGCAGACATAATTTATGTAATTTCTTCTATCAGACATGCCTAAAAGAGAATTTGCTGCCTAAATACACAAATTTTAATGTATATATTTTAAGAATTTTTTATGTTTTTTTATAGATACAAATATTTAAGTAAATGTTCTGTTTATAATAAACAGTATTAAACAACATTTACCGGTCTGAATGTCCGAGAAATTTTCACAGAAAAATATTCGTCCTCCGAGAGGATTCGAACCTGTATCCTATATGGAACCGTCATTTAGCTTGACGTGCCTTTACCGTTTTGGCCACAGAGAAGCGTTCGGTTAACAAGGTCGAATTTACTGTATTTAAACATCAATCTTCCACGAATGTCTCACGTACGTTAATATCTGCTCATGATGTATCAAATGTAAACAAATGACATTATGAAATGGACAAAAATGTCTTAAAATAATTGTCGGACTTTGTCCATTTCATGCAGATTCAGAAGCAGTTTCATGCAACATTTTAAATTGCATGATAATGTAACACACACTGTTGCACCTCTTAAGTGCCCTGTTTGTGTCAAAGTATATGGGTCACTCGCTGACCTATATAATTATTTACGAATTTCGATTGATCAGGAATACAATTTTTTAATAGGCATTTATATTCGTAAATAATATTTGCCCTATTTAATTTAGTTCTAGGAGGTGAATTATTATTTTTAACTATAAGCTTAGAGGTTTTAAATTTTTATAATAAATAATTAATCTAATTTTTTGCTATTGTCAACTGGAGTTATGCATTTTTTTAAATAATGTTCTTAATTCTGCATTCATCCTGTTTATAATTTTCGTTCATCTGATTTTTATAAAAAATATTAATATTATTGTTTATGTTTCTATTCGCGCCGTTGCTATTAGCTACCTTAGACAACACTACAACATGTTTGACACGCAGACTAACTCTACACCTTTCTGACAATAGCTCAATTAGATCTCATTTAAATAATCATGGAGACCTACCGGACACTATTCGTAACATAATTATTGACAACACTAGTATAATAGCATCATCTACATGCAAAAAAAGGCTAAAACTAATGGACGCCTTATTAATAAAAACAAACAAACCAACACTTAATAATATTAACATTGAACATGGACATAATATCTTGGCCGTGTTTTGAAACAAAAAAAAAATTTATAAAACAAACACATAACAAACTTTTTCTTATTTTAACAGTTAAAATATAATCCTTGAAAATGGCTAAATGTATAGCCGAAAGCGCTCGGATTAAAAGAACATTCGGACAGTTTTAATATAATTTATCATCCGAAAAGAAAAATTATCAGATCGCATGAGAAATTGTATAAAAAACTAAATAAAAGCACCTTGTCTGTTGTTTTCAATGAAATGTGCATGAAAGAAGGATTGGTGTCTAAATACACACACATTATATATATATATATATATATATATATATATATATGTTAAATATAACAGACAATGAATGTCTATTATGCTTGATCATAATCCGTTCTAAACGCCGTATATTGACTTTATTTTAGGGTAAAACTAAAGATCAAAACAGCCAAACTTTTGGATATTTTTTATTAAGATGTTGCTTGATATAGGTTCTCGGCCCACATGAGCCATCTTCAAAGTGATTATACGGTCATTTAAACAAAGATATTCACCATCACATTCACAGGAAATTAAAGGAACCATACGAAGTTTAGAAAGGCACATGATCAAACATAATAGACATTCATTGTTTGTTATATTTAACAATATTATAATTATCTTATATAATATATATATATATATATATATATATATATATATATATATATATATATATAGATATGGTGGACTCTCCTGTCGTATTGGACATATGAGAGTCAAGCAGCTCAGTTCCTAGAAACTGACAACCCAGGCACCAGCACATATGATTTGATTATAGTGGTGAAGGCTTTGTACAGAACCAATCACCTGTTTTGAAGCGCCGAATACAGATACCTACCACATGGTCCCTCAAATGAACCTCCGCAGGTTTTAAACTCAAAGTTGTTCTTCTCCTAAACAAGTTTCAATCCAAGGCTATAGAATCTAGTCTGGGATATCTAGTCGCACTGAGGAGCTGAGATACAGCGAAACAGTACTGTCTGCGAATCAAACACACATTACATACATATATATATATATATATATATATATATATATATATATATATATATATATAAACCTGCCTGATTAAAAAGTTTAGACGTCGTGTTTAATATTATTTATTTTCAATAAAATCCTTTCGTAATCACGTATAAATGTGTGTTCTTTTTTTATGATTAAAGACAGCAAGAAAGGTACTGTGGTTATATTTATTCATTTTTTCCGAGTACTTTCGATATTCTCCAGTGTCATCATCAGGCTTTTGATGGCTAAGACAAATACTTGTGTTTGTACGAAATTTTACATTTGTGCTTAAACTGTTAACAATTCAGGTCATGCTCAAAGTCACATATGCTGATTTTAAAAATTTATGTTGTAAGAGAAATTTTTTGTGGCTGTATTATTACAAAACACGACGAAGACGAAGACGGGCAATGACAAAGACGACGACGACGTAGACTGTTGAGAATTGGCGATGTGCAATAGGAAGCTAAAGTATATTGATCAATCAGTGAAAGTTGATGCCAAGGCGAGAAAAAACAAAAATACTGGTAGCCAGCGCTAGTTTTTAGCCTAAAACGACGTTCATCCGAGTGGGGAATACGTCCTAACAACTTCTGGCGACGACTAGCACCGTCTAGCCAAGTCTGGCGTACCTTTGGCATCTTGCGACGCTGAACGACTAAAACTCGAACTTCCTACATTTCTAATCTTTGAATCCACAAGATTGCTCGCAGAGTGTTGCTCCGCAGTTCTCGGAGCTTTTCAGATAGATCGATTACCACAGCTACGCGACCGACGACCGCGAAGACGACCGCCGCCAGCAGAGACCGGCCTGCGCGCACGAGGAGCGTCGGATTGTGCGCAGAGAGTCGACCCGCAGTTCTCAGACTTAGAGCCGTTCGGTTTGACCGCTTACCACCTTTACGCGTCCGACGGTCGCCACCAGCAGAGGACGGGCTAGGCTTTAATTCCATTTTCGACGTCGATTTCTTGAACGTTTTTTCGAAAACGTATGTCTGTATGTGGAAGACGTCCAACTGTGCCAAATCGCATGTGATCGGTTCGCAAGTCACATACCCGCGTGACAACAAACCTATTCGTCGCTGTGAAAATGGAAATAAAAGCGACATGCGGAAGTCGAATGAACGGACCAAGGATTGTGTCGGCCGAATCTTACGCTGGAACGTTTATTTTTTTTACTTTGTCTTGTCTTTTGCTCTCACAAAAGGGTCGGAGTCAGTCGTCCCTCGAGGAGGACAAATCGAGTCGGTCGAGGGCTTAGTCTCAATAGATCACAGTGTGGTGGCTGCTCTACTAAGTACGACACCCCCAGCCTGACGAATTTGGAGAGGGGAATTAACAGGAGATAACTGAAATCTGACATACATTAAACATGGCACGTGAAACGAGAACAGAAAATAGTCTACCCCAGTTAGCGTAATAAAGGGTTCAGTTCGACATTCCAACCACCTGAAGAAGGGCGAGTTAACGAAACGTTGAATAAATATGGCAAAAGATTTATCAGGAAATAGTCCGAATAATGTGAATAGTGTAATAACATTCAAAATATAGACAAATACTGAAAGGCCGAAACTTTGTAATAAATATGGCAACAAAGATGAGGACAATAGTCCGAATAATGTAAATAGTGTACATAATACCTCATCTCAGAAATACAGACAGAAACTGATTTTTCAGCTGTTGTTTCTACTTGGACTGCTGTTGCTCTTTTTTCTTTTTGCAGCCCTTTTAGGGGCAGAAGCAGTTGATAGCGCTGCTTTTCAGGCTTTGGCCTCTCCTGATTTTGTAAATAAAATTGGTTGTGAAAGGACAAGACGAATTCCGTCTTTTCTTTGTCATCTCCATCCATGCATCATCATTTATTTAAAAGGACACTTCAGCTGCTTGGCTAGGCTGAGGTACTGCTTTTTGCTGGGACAAACTTTGGACATATGTCCCAAAGCACCACATGCCCATCAGTAGGGACGATGGCTTTCCACCACCATGGACATCATTTTGTCCTTACACATTGGTACATTCGGGATCTCTCCAAAACTTTCCCTTGTCAACGCCACTTTCAAGGCGAAGTATCTTGTGGTAATTCCAGCCTTGGTAGTCGTAGCAGTCACCACCTTTATCTGTCCGTACTCAGCAAAAAAAACTAAAAAAACAACAACAAAAAACAAAAACAAAAAAAACAAAACAAAACCAAGCCTATCTGCACTAATATTTACCAGCATACTATGGAAGGTGATATTTGTCAGCCTTGTTCCCAGATATTCTGTTTGAAGTCGTTCTGACTTTGTTGTCACAGTACTTCCTGTCAACATTTTTGCTTCTTCTGTCGGCAGCAATATAGCATTAGACAGTCTTATCAGAAATTTGGATCCTATTTTCAGAGATTTTAAGGCTTCCTACATGATTTCCCTGCTGGCAACAATACGTCTCTGACTTCCTACGTCGGTGAGATTGTCCTTGTTTTTACGGCATTTATTGCTTCTGGAATTATGAGGAGTTCATTTCCTCAAGTGAACTCCTCGTATCTTTCTTTTAAGCCATCATAATAGCTTGCGTCTTTTCGCGGTCCTTTTCTCTCCAAGACGTATTTTTTGGCGGTCACCTATTTTCTGGTGCTTCTAAATATTCTACAATGGTAGATCAGACCACAACGGCGAAACAATTACAAATTTGTCTTATATATTAAAGCCTTACGCAAGCAGACAAATGGAAAGAAGAATTAAACGAAAAGAAAAAAAGTCATGTGACGAAAAAAGACGAGTCGCGATAGGGTGAAAAAACACAAAAGAAAAAATCAAACTTGACGTGGAAAAAATAAAAGAGAAAGGAAAAATAAAACTGAAACAATTAAGCACGTAAAGATAATGGATTAATAAAAGGAATTAAATTCGGGGTTTATAATGAGCTTGAAACAAACGAAAAAATTATGATTTTTTGTTTTTTTTAAAGATTGGCTTAAAAAAGGGGGAAACAGAAAACAAAGTAACATGTAAAAAATTAAACAGATTTAAAGGAAACTGAAAAGAACAAATGCAAAATTCAAAAGTTTCACAGATAGCGGAAAAGTGAAAACTTTAACTTAAATTTACAGTTCGAAAGAAACCCAAAATACTCGTCAGGCCTATCTTTTATGCTGGACTTGAAAAAAAAAACCCACAGAATTCAAATACTAGTGACGAAAAAGGGGAGGGTTTGAGACTTTTCTTCACTAACTATCTTATACCTAGCTAATCCGATTCACGACCCATTCACGCATTACAATTTGCCCATTCACCACAAAAATCGTCCATCACCAATCAATCCTCCATACACCATAATACCGCATCCTCTCAAGGGGGTCCTACAAAACGCGCCCCGTGATATAAAAATTTAATGATAATAAATAATTCTATCAGGTCATCCCATAAGTTCTGTCCGAATTTTAACTTTTTGTTAAAATGAACGAAATTTAAAGAGTATCTTATAATGTCTAATGGAACTGAACAGTATTTTTTTATGTTTAGATGCATTTAAACTGATCAAATCTTATTTCAGAGAACAATAGAATTAACTTTTGTTTGATTAAAACCCTGCTAACATGGAAGTACCCAAGAATCATTTGAGGCACATAATGCTTTATGAGTTCAAGAAAGGAAACTCAGCAGACGAAGCGGCTAGAAACATTCACTCAGTTTATGTGTGAATGAAAGAACTTGCAGAAGATGGTTTGCAAAATTCAGAGGTGGAGATTTCACCCTTGAAGATGAAGATCGAACCGGACGTCCAGTTGAGTTTGATGAAAAGCTTCTTGAAGCAGCCCTTGAAGAAAATCCTGCTTTATCAGTTGAGGAATTGGCAGTGGTTCTCAGTTCAAACCATACAACTGTTCATCGTCATCTTCAACAACTTAGAAAAGTTCCTAAACTTGGAAAATGGGTGCCTCATGAATTGTCTGAAAACAACCTCAAATCCCGAGTTGACATCTGCTCTTCTCTCCATTCTCGCCAAATTGTTTCACCATTTTTGGATAGACTTGTGACTGGCGAAGAAAAATGGATCTTTTATCGAAATGCTAAGCGTCGTAGACAGTGGCTTGGTAAAGGGGAAGGACCCCAGCCACAGCTGAGAAGGGAGCTTCATGGGCAAAAGGTTCTCCTTTCAATCTGGTGGGATCACCAAGGAATAATCCACTTTGAATTCTTATCACCTAAAGCAGCAATTAAACGGCCGAAAAGTATGGCGACAAAGATGAGGACAATAGTCCGAACAATGTAAATAGTGTACAGAATACCTCATCTCAGAAATATAGACAGAAACTGAAAGGCCGAAACGTTGTAATAAATATGGCAACAAAGATGAGGACAATAGTCTGAATAATGTAAATAGTGTACAGAATACCTCATCTCAGAAATATAGACAGATACTAAATTGACTTCTTTAAGATTTATCTATGCTTTGGTTTTATTTACAACTGTAAAATTGGAAAAGATGTTTACGTCAATGATAAAAATTACGAATTGTAAAAAAAAAGAAAAAGTACAACATCTGTCGTAGGCCGATCAATCACCTCTCCCTATGGAACAATTGGAGTACAGAATCTTCACTCAAAGCCTTATGTGCGATGAGGCAAATGGTAACAATATCACTGACAGCAATCTAAGAGAAATAAAGACTGCTAAAATACTTACCTTGTAATGAGAAGCGTAAGAAAGGGAATGCTGGTTAATGACAACAAGGAAGAAGTGTACAAAGAAGAGAAATATTCATTAGAATATAATTCCAGATTCTGCCACTCAACCTTCTCATTCAACGCTGCATTCAAGATTGTTTTGTAAACCAAAAAGGATACAAATATTTAAACTATGACATTACTTAGTGAAACTCTCCTGGGTCAGATAACATCTGCACTGGACCATGAAAAAATGCCGCTGGCCCAACGTGTCGTTTTCCACTTTCGGGCAGACGTTGGAAGTCGTGTATGGAGTATGCTGTATAAGTTTATGTATCCAGTCTATAGTGTGTTGTGCAAAACGGTGATGTCTCTCTAATTCTGTGGTGTGTGTACTTTAGCATTTCTAAACGGAACTGGAGTCTTTTTGATAGACGTGAGACTGAACAAAATTACTGGAGATCATCTTCTCCTATTTAACCTCGCTACATTTTCCGGTAGATTGACCAGCAAGATAATGCAGTTTGTGATGTTGTTCGGATGACACCAAATACGCAATTGACATTGTACGTCAGATTTATACCGCATTGAGAATGTATGTGGACATAATTATACCGCATTGAGAATGTATGGGGACATATTTATACCGCATTGAAAATGTACGTGGACATATTTATACCACATTGAGAATGTACGTGGACATATTTATACCGCATTGAAAATGTACGTGGACATATTTATACCGCATTGAGAATGTATGGGGACATATTTATACCGCATTGAGAATGTACGGCGACATATTTATACCGCATTGAGAATGTACGGGGACATTTTTATACCCAATTGAAAATGTATGTGGACATATTTATAACGCATTGACAACGTACGAAAGCATATTGCATATCACCACGGAATTCCCTCTAAACACCCTCAAGAAATACATCTCAGTTATATAAACCCGTGGAATTTGCCTGGGTGGATATAATTATGCGATGTGGGCACCTCGAGGTGGTGTAATGGTTAGCAAGCTTGTCTTGCTAGACCAATTACGACTGAGTAGTGAGATCGATACTCACTGGGTACTCCATACTTTCGGCCTTGTGCCACATCTGAGCTACGCTTGGAAAATCACTATAATTATGCGATGTCTGGTTGCGTATCCGCTGTTCTTCAGACTAAATGAGAAGCTACATTGTATACAGCTATAACTTTTTATAATTTATTTTATATCCCATTGTTTTACGACAACCAATTACGTAAATAAGTTAGTGTATTAAATATTGTATTACTCAACCACTGTGACATACCAGTGATAATAACACCAAAATCAGACATGGGGGTACAAATATCTGAGCCAAATATATTAGCCACGTAACATGCCTTGTATAGCTCGTGCCAAGTGAGGATCGAACACCGAAGGCTGTGAGATGAGTTTGCTAGCATCCTCATAATAGCAGCCTCACTGATTTTAAATGCCGGACTGTTTGACTTAACTCATAAAAAAAAAGAATAAGTTGAACAAAAGGAGACTCTTTCTTTTTCTATTTGGTATCTTCGAACAGCGACGGAGAATTTATCCGATTGATTTCAATCAATCTGAAACGAAGCAGCGTATAGAAGGGAGCCATCTTTACAAAAGGAAAAACGCCTTTTTGTCCGTTTCAGATTCTCTGCTCGAATATTGCTGTTTTATTTTTGGATATAAGAAAAAAAAAACGAAAAACAAAAAAGTAACTGATGAGGGTATTTTTGAGGAACGTAAGAAGGAAAAGCAGAGAAAGGCTGATTTGTTCATGGTTTAATCGACTTCCGTTTATATCTGGACTTCCGGTCAAGAATGATTTCTCCTACAGGATTTCAGAATAATGGAAATATTTTTTTTATGCTAGCGTTTTGTTAGCCCGGTGTTTAGGCAATTTCCAATCTCGTATCCCGAGTAGAGACCAAACCTTTTTTTTTCTTATTAATTTCCAAACTTACAGTTTCGTTTCAGTAAATCCTTCCGTTATATTTTCTTTGAGGACGTAGACAATTATGACTTTGCCCCGCTTCCTGGTTTTGTAATATTCATGAATTGCCACGACATTTTAGGGAAGATCATGTAGCGCTTTATAATTGTTTGCTTTACAGTTTTCGATTCAGTATTCTCTTTCTATAGACTAGTGGTTTCCAAAATGCTAAAATGCCTAAACCACCCTGTCTACCTTCAGACAGAAAAGATTGATTCATCTCTTGAAAATATATTTCAATTGAGCACTGTTGAATAAGAAGCTAATTCTACAAACAACAGCCACTTGCGTTAATGCAAAACAAAAACAGTAAAATGAATGGAGCACTCCGGCTGATTTATATTTGTTTACATTCGTGAAAACAATACGCTAGATTTAGCTGCCTCATTTTATCGAATGAAGATAGAGCAGTGGTAGAAACTCTGACACCAAATCGGTTGGGTTTCGATCCGGGCTTGAGGTATTCGGATGTCTAGTCGCACTGAAGAGCTGCGAAACAGTACTGTCTGCGAATGAATGGGACACACACACACACACACACACACACACACACACACACACATATATATATATATATATATATATATATATGTTTACTACAGTTCAAAATTTTGAAGCCACACCGGAATTAGCATTAGGTGAACTCGACAGAAGAGTGAAAAAAATGAAAAAAAAGTTTTAGAGTAATTGAAAAAAGAATGGAATCAATTTTTAAAGTTATACTTTGACAAATCTTTGCAACAAATGCTAAAATTTTGTGGTGCCGTACTTAAGGAAGGATACTTTGACGAGAACAAAATTTTCTTTGTACCGTTGGAGAAGAAAAAGTCGTCCCATTGCTCACTTCCCGACCTTAGTGAAAGGAGATAATAATATAAAGCCTTTTTTCTGGAAAACCTGATTTTGACAAAACTTTCCCAAAGAGCTGTTCGAGATACAGTATCGAAAGCCTTTGTGAAGTCTACAAAAACAACAAATAAATCCTTGTTTTGTTCTCGTGTATTCTCGCGACCCTGCCGGAGAGAAAATATCATATCGACAGTTTCTCTACCGTATTGGAAACCGTGCTGAGTCTCTGGTAATGTCGATTCTGAGACAAATTCATTAAGCCTATTCAGGATGATTCAAGCAAGGATTTTGCCAGCAACCAAAAGAAGAGATATTCCTCTATGGTTGTCGCATTCACACCTGTTCCCTTTGCGCTTATACAAATGGACAATTGAAGCATCCTTACACTGCTGTGGTAATTCTCCATTTTTCTACACAGGGTTGAAAAATTCACAAATTTTCCGTATCAAAATATTGGTGCCACATTTGTAGGAATTCCATCTTCGCCGGGGACTTTTCCATTCGAAATCTGTTTAAACTCGGAGGTCGATGGGTTAGTAGAAAGGTTTTGCACAACAAGTTTCTGATGAAGATTGTGTATTCATTCAGCATCAACAAACAGATCCTGATTTAGGATCGTGAAGAAGGGCTCTGCCCAGCCTTTGATCATATGGATTTTGTCTATCAAAGGAGTGTTATCTGAAGAAATGGTTGGTGACAGACCGCTGGAAATGGGACCAAAAACACATTTTAAGCTTTGGTAGAATGATTTGAAGTCACATCTGTCAGCAGCCTCCAGCAAAGCTTTAGCATTTGCTGTCCACCAGACCTCCTTCATGTCCCTCAATTTTGCTTGAGACTAATTAAAAAACAAATGATGGGCATGCATTGTCTGTCATCCAGACCTGATCAAATTTATAGATGTTTTCAAGGAGAGATTTAATTTCGAGATCGTTTGAATCAAACCACTCTTGATGTTTTCGCTGAACTTAGCCGAGTGTTTCGTTTGCCAAGTCATACAGTATGTTTTTTTACGGCAGACCATGCCGATTCAACTTCATTAATTTCATCAAGAGATGAAAGTTTTGAATCACACAATATTTCGAAAGAGTTTAATGTTTCCATACCATTCAGCTTTGTTATGTCTACCTTCTTTGGTGGTTTTGCTCGAATGTTTACAACAGGCTTCTTCAAATGCATTGCCGTATGTGAGCTAACAAGTTCATGATCTGACCAACATTAACCGATTGCTAGTGATCGCGTCAGGTTTATGTCGTGGTGATCACAACTACGAACGTATATATATATATACACACACACGTATATATATATATATATATATATATATATATATATATATATATATATATATATATATATATATATATATATATATATTTTTTGTAGCTGTAGATGTGACCTGATCAGCCAGGAAAAATATATTCTCTGATGAAATAAATTATAGGCATGGAAGCTTAAGGTTGTCTCTTAAATATTTAATTAATATTTGCACTGGTTTTACTTTGAGTTCTCTGGATTACATCATCTTTGAAATTATCCACACGTATTACCAAACCCTTCTTTACCTTTACACACACACACGTGTGTGGGTGTGCGTGCCATTCGCAGACAGTACTGTTTCGCTCTATTACATCTCCTCAGCGCGATCCGAATGCCTCAAGCCAGGATCGAAACCCAACCGATTTGGTGTTAGTCAGAGCTTCTACAACTGAGCTGTCTTCACTCGGCAGAGTTACACAGCTAAATCTAGCGTATTGTATTTGTTTACGAATGTAAACAAATGCCAATCAGCCGAAGTGCTCCATTCATTTTACTGAAGAGCTTTGCATTAGCGCAGGTGGCTGTTGTTTATAGAATTAGCTTATCACTCAACAGTGCCCAACTGAAAGATATTTTCAAGAGCTGAATACTCTGCTAATGGTCAATATATATATATATATATATATATATATATATATATATATATATATATATATATATATATGACCATCAGGAGAGTAACTTTTCACCTTCATGAGCTCATGGTTTCCAAACTTAGATCGACGACCAATATGATAAAGAAATATACAAATTTTGGAAAGTTTTGTCTTTATTTTCTCTTGAAACTAAAGCCATTATACGACGCTTGGGAAGGCTCATGATAAAATATAATAGACTTTCGTTGCCTGTTATATTTAACAATATATATTTGAACAATGTATTGCTGCCCCTATACACTATATATATATTATACACTGTTATATTAGAACATGTATATATATATATATATATATATATATATATATATATATATATATATATATTTGATAGATTTGGATAGATGTGAGTTTGTTATATGTTATATGGATAGATTGGTTGGATAGATGTGAGTTTGTTATATGTTATATGTTAGCTCTATCTATGATATTGAGCAAACTCTAATAAGTACCATGTATATAATATATAAATAATTATACATATATATATTTATTTATATTTATATACACTTTTCACATATATATATATATATATATATATATATATATATATATATATATATATATTTTTATATGTTATATTGGAACATATATATATATATATATATATATATATATATATTATAATATTATATTAGATGTAAGTAAAACGTTTATCAGGTAATTAATGGTGATGGTAATTGCCTGAAGTTACGTTTTATTTAAACGTCGAAAATAAAATGTACAATTTTGTATTCCTTACATGTTCTGTTGGTAACTGTTTCTAAATATTTATATAATATTTATTATAAATATTTATTGCTTATACTTTTTCTTTTGAGCCCCGTTTTAAATGTCATTTTATTCTTCCTTCATTTACATTTGTATATATATATATATATATATATATATATATATATATATATATATATATATATATATATAAATATAGATAACTAGACTCGTTTCGAAAAACCTTCGAATTTTTGATTTGCTAATCAAATCAATCTCGAGGGAAAAAAAGGTTTTAAAAAAAGAAAGAGCTACAAACATGGACTACTGCCGACAAAAAAATCGCACAGATGCAGGTCTGAAGCCCATATAAAAAAACCCGATACGAGTAACAACTAACAAAAGAGGTATCTATATATTATATTCATATATATATATATATATATATATATTGTATGCAATGATTTTATATATATATATATATATATATATATATATATAGATAGATAGAGAGAGAGAGAGAGAGAGAGAGAAGAATGCATACAAACAAGTTTGGATAAATCTCAACCGACAAGATCTGTCTAAATTTTCGTCCATCTTTTCACTTTTTGAATAGGATGCAGTACATGAAGATACGAATTGACTAAGCACCATTTTATGATTTATACTTTCGACCCTCACAGTAACTGTCAAGTACTGCGCTTTGTCAGTGAGCTAGAGAAGATTCCGTTGGCGAAACGCTGGGTTTTTCACTGAGCTGACATCTGAATTAATCCAAACTGCGTTACGTGTAGCGGTGAAAGCGAGCGAGACTTTAAAAGAAAAGCATCTATTAAAGATTTATAAGTATAACTATTTTTGTACGCATATTAAATCTTTCATACGAACTTCAAGATAACGTTTCCTGTCGTGAAAGACATTTTTATTCCATGGCCGTTGTTTCTATTGTAGAATAAAAGCTTCTAGATTTTCAAGTCTTTCTTTGCAGCGGGTGCTGTATACCATTTTGTTATCATCAACAAAAATGGTTTTTATGTTGATAAATGTGACTTGGTTGTTTGTAATGTGATCATTGATATATGCAAGCATGTTCAATAAATGATAATTCAGTCGACGAGAGAGGGCGATGTAAGAATCTAATCTTCTTTTGTTTTATTTTATTGATATGTCAATGATAAAAATCACTCCTCACTGAAGTCTTCTCATCCTCTTTCACTCTCTGTAATGCATTTTCGTCCTAGTTGCCATATCGCCTTTCTTGGGGTGAAAAGATTAATATATATATATATATATATATATATATATGTATATATATTGTTATATGGACATTACAGCAGAGATGTTCACCGTCAAATATATATATACATTGAAGTCAACACTTAGATGCATGATGTTTGCGTCAAGCATGAAACAGCCTGTCGCCTCTGAAGTGTTGACTTCAATGTTCACTTTATTTTTATTTACGCTTTCTGTCTCTCTCTTATATTTCTTTCTTTTTTCCCATAAATATAGCACAATTGAATATATATATATATATATATATATATATATATTGACGGTGAACATCTATGTTGCAATTTTCATGTAATCACTCTAATGATGGCTCATGTGAGCCGAATGCTTAGATCGACGAGACATATAATAAAGAAATATACAAATTTTGGAAAGTTTTTATCTTTATTTTCTCTTGAAACTAAAGCCATTATACGACGCTTGGAAAGGCTCATGATAAAACATAATAGACATTCGTTGTCTGTTATATTTAACAATATATATTGTGTATATTTAGGCAGCAATTTTTCATTAATGCATGTTTCATTAAATAATATAAAGTTTTGTCTATTTATTTTAAGTAAGTTCCTTTCATATTGTCTGATAAGATTAATCGCATTATCGTTTAAAGACGAAAGAAAAACACCATATTGATACATGTTTAAATCCAATCTAAGCTTTAATGAGACATGCATTAATGCAGATTGCACATTTGGGGGGACTGATTAGTATAGATCAGAGAAGAAAAAAACGGTCACATTCATGAGGAACCCAGTCAAATTCAAAGTCAATACACAAAATTTGTCTTGCTAAAAATCGCCTCCGTTTTTCCTGTATTGCAGATGAAATACCAATTCACTTTATTTCAAAAAGAAAGACTCGGTTTAAAAAAGAACGCGAGGCTTTTTCTTTTTTTTAAAATTTTTATTTTAGTCGTCTCCGGATAGCAACCGAGAACTGACGCAATTGATTTCGATCAATCCAAATCGAAGTTGCACAAAGAAGGGATCGATGAGAGAAAAGAAAAGAAAAGCGGTACTCCGTCCGCTTTTAGGATCTCTGGTCGAATATCAGCTATCTTCTTTTTTTTTTTTCATGGAAATAAAAATAAAAAAAAGGATGAATTAAGTGGGCTCTTGTACTGAGGATAGGAAGAGTTACAAGGATTTTAGGCGGTTGGAATATTTTTATATTTTTCTTTGGCGCAAGAATCGACTTGATGTCCTTTATAATTCATCGAGCAGCGAACACCAGATTTTAGCAAGACTTGGAACCTAGTCTTTACAAAATGCCCGAGAAACGGAAGAAAAGAGACTGGAAAAAATCCCAGAAAAGCAAGTATTTCAAGTTATTCACGTGAGGTTAGTAGAGACAACATAAAAGATAGATAATAGCGGTGTAGAGAACTGTAAGTTTACATAAGTAAACAGAAAGATAAAGCGAGAAAGAAATAGATATAAAAAAGGTAGATAAATACATACATAGAGAGATAGAGAACAGTCTGAGATAGATAGAGAGATAAAAACAGTCTTAGATAGATATTAACAGTCTAAGATAGATAGATAGATAGATAGATATGAACAGTCTTATATAGATAGATAGACAGACAGACAGATAGATCTGAAGAGTCTTATATAGATAGATATGAACAGTCTTATATATATATATATATATATATATATATATATAGAAAGAGAGAGAGAGAGAGAGAACTTTCTATAAATAATATAGATATGAACACTTATATATAGATAGATAGACAAATAGATGAAAGTCTTAATATAGATAGATGAACAGTCAATATATATATACAGATATATATATATATATATATATAGAGAGATTATATAGATAGATAGATATATGAACACTTATATAGATAGATAATATGAAGAGTCTTATATAGAAGATAGATAGATGAAGATAGTATTATCCTTATATATATATATATATATATATATATATATATATATATATATATATAGAGAGAGAGAGAGAGAGATAGATAGATATGAACACTTATATAGATAGATAGATATGAAGAGTCTTATATAGATAGATAGATAGACAGACAGATAGATATGAAGAGTCTTATATAGATAGATAGACAGACAGACAGATATGAAGAGTCTTATATATATATATATATATATATATATATATATATATATATATATATATATATATAGAGAGAGAGAAGAAGAGATAGATAGATATGAACATTATATAGATAGATAGATATGAAGAGTCTTATATAGATAGATAGATAGACAGACAGATAGATATGAAGAGTCTTATATAGATAGATATGAACAGTCTTATATATATATATATATATATAGATAGATAGATAGATAGATAGATAGATAGATAGATAGATAGATATGAACATTCTTAGATAGGAAGAAATCAGTCTTAGGGAGATAGAAGAAACAGTCCTAGATAGATAGACAGATACATAAATATGAACAGTCTTAGATAGGCAGAGACATAGAAAGATAAGAACAGTCTCAGGTAGGTAGGTAGGTAGGTAGATAGATAGATAGATAGATAGATAGATAGATAGATAGATAGATAAGTAGATGGGTTGATAGAGAGAAATAGATAGATAAATAGACAGAAACTGTAAAAAGCTAGCTTAACTGATATAGATAGACTGACATAAATAGAATGATATATATGCAGATAGACACACACACACATATATATATATATATATAAATGAATAGAAAGATATAGCTCTAAAGTGAGATATACAGGTAGATACATACATACATAGAGAGATTAAGAATTATATATATGGAGAGAGAGAGAGAGAGAGAGAGAGAGAGACAGGCAGACGGAGAGACATACAGACAGACACGCACCGAGATAGATAGATAGATAGATATATTGACAGATAGATTTGAGACAGACAAATAGATGCGTAGTTAGATAGATATTATGAGAAACTGATAACTTGCTACCTTGACTGATAAGGATAGATTGACATAAATATATGTATATATGTACAGACAGACATATACAAACATTGATAGACACACACACACACACACATATATATATATATATGTATATTTAAATATAAATATAGAAATAGAAATAAGTAGAAAAATAGAGCGATAAAACATAGATATACAGACAACTAAATGCATACATACATAAAGAGAGAGATAGAGAATTATATATATATATATATATATATATATATATATATATATATATATAATAGCTGAATTTTTGTACACATATATTTTTTAATTTATTGTATTTCCAACTAATGTATAAACTTATTTCCGATACAATCAACTGTGCGCAGATGCATAATAACTAAATATGCACAGAAAACAAAAACAAATTGATTTGATAGAAATAAATACCATTTATCCATTTTAATGGGTGAAAAAGTATTCGTACAATGCAAAATGAATACATAATCCTCATTTAATACTTTGTAGAATAGCCATTATTCACTTCTACAGCAACAAACCTCTTCTTTTAGTTCTCAGTTAATTTTTACTGGTGTTTTGTTCCGTTCTTCTTCGCATATGGTCTTTCTTCAGATCCGTGATGTTTGTTGGAACTCTCAATTGGATTTGATTTTTGAAATAACGGCACAGATTCTCGATTGGGTTTAAATCTGGGGACTGACTTGGCCATTTTAGGGTATTTACATTATTTTCAGCACGCAATTTATTCGAAAATTTTGCAGTGTGCATCGGATCATTATCTTGGAAGATTCAATCAGGAGGAAGTTCAAGATTTTCAAACGAAATCATTAAATTCCCTTCCAAAATATTTTTCTATGCTGCGTCATTCATTCTACCATCCATTACTGATATGTTGCCAGTAACTGTCATGATAATCCCTCAAAAGTAATGACCCTTGCATTAGGGTTCAGTGTAGACAGAATAAAAAGATGGCTGAAAAACCTCTAACGTATTAAAAGTGTCTTCTGTCTTCATTAAATACTGTTACATGGTGACAGCGGTAAAATGAAAATATTCTCAGTAGAAAAATAATACACTACTGGACAATAATAACCAGGAAAAGGTTATGCCAAGAAAATGGACTTAAGACCCCTTTTTAACCTTTATGAGAAAAAGAAGTCCGGCCATTTGCGAAAATGTTTTAAAAAACAAAACAAAAAAAGAAAAAAAGAAAATATTCGTATTGATTGAAATAAAACAAGTAAGTGTATCAAACATTTTTATCATAGTGTATTCCACTTATTTCAATTGTTTTTTGTTATTTGCATAATGGATAATAACGCTTCCGAGCCAGTGATACACTGGGCGTCTACAAAACTTCTCCCTCCCTATACACCTTTCTTCCTCTCTATACGCATTTCTTCCTTCCTATACGCCCTTACAACGTCAACATTCAGTAACTCTCTAATCAGACCATCATTAGGAAATGTATTTGGCGAAAAGTATTAGAAAAATCAAAAATGATATTTAACATTATTTAACACATTTAAAAGATTTTTTAAACAGCGATGTCGCCTCTATTTTTCTATAAAATAACATACCAGCCGACAAACAGGTTGAACACATTCTTTTGTTATATGGAGAGGAAGGCTTAAGAAGGTTTAACTTATGGCCTTTCACAAACGAAACCGACAAAAAGGATCCAGAAATTATTTGTCAAAAATTTGAGGAAAGCTTAGAGCCAAAATTGAACTTTTACATCGCTCGTTTTTACTTTCGTCAATACACACAGAAAGATACAGAAAGTATGGATGATTTTGTGGCGAGATGCAGGTTGCAGGCAAAAAAAAAAAAGAAAAAAGAAAAGAAAAATGAAAGTTCCGAAATGCATTAGACACCGAGGAACGGTTACCAGAGCAGGTCATCTCTGGAACTAAACACCAGGAATTGCAGAAGTAGTTATTAGCAAAAGGAGAACTTTTAGACACTTAAGGAAGCCCTTAATATATTTAGGGCTCACGAACCTTCAGTAGGCCATATGAAGCAACTGGCAGAATTCCAAGTTAGAAAGTACCAGGAAATTGACAAAGTATAGCAGCTGCAACCAATGTGGCAGCATGCATTCCCACCAGAAAGAAAACTGTCCGGCATGGAATACTACATTCTCAGCTTGTGGACGAAGAAACCACTGGGCTAAAGTCGGTAACAACAGACAAGAAAAGAGAGAAAGGCACACACACATCACGCAAAATAGATACAAATTTAAATTTGGATACCGGGAAACTCATGGAGACCAGCAGTAGAGGCATCAGGACAAGAAACTTAGCAACCGTGTCTACTCACTTAATGCCTGTCAAGGTGACGATTTATACGAACAATATGCACAAATGTCGTTTGATGCAATTAAGCGGCAAAATAAAAAAATACACGAGGACTGAGGTTTTTGCAGAACTTGAGGTCAACCTTCTCAACCTACCAGGCACCCAGAAACTAAAAGCTAAGGTTGACACAGGAGCAAGCAATTGAAAGCAATACCCTTCCTTTACGTGTTTTCCGCAAGATGTTCCCTCGCAAAGTCAGCACCACTGGACAGCCACTCGCTGGTGCAACGCATAAAGAATCAACTGTACTGACTGCATATAATGGATCCAGCATCCCTCATCAGGGTTCTATTAGCATACAGTGCACCTACAAAGGAGAGTGGAAAACAATCAAGTTCTTCGCGGTAACCTTAGAGGGACCTACAATAATAGGACACCCATCACTAAGAGACCTGAAACCCATTACGATGCACTGTGTCATCCAAGAGAACGAGGCACAGATCAACTGAAGGACCTGAGAGACATATACCCGGATCAGTTCGACCGCATAGGTAGTTTCACAGGCGAATACCATAATGTCCTAAAACCGAACAACCATCACTGTCATCTATGCACCCAGGAAATGTCCCATCCATATGAGAGATGAGATTAAATCCGAGCTGGATGACATGATGAAACAGGGAATCTTTCGCAGAGTAAGCGAGCCTACACAAAGGGTTAGCAGTATGTTCGCAAGAGTAATGGTAAACTCCGTCTGTGCTTGGACGCCAAGAATCTAAATAGAGCTATCATGCGATGTCAATACAAGACTCCCACAATGGAGGATCTCACACACAAACTCCCTGATGCCGAGTACTTTTCCAAATTGGATGCGAAGAATGGATACTGGTCGATCAAGCTTGATCCTGTATCAAAGCTACTGACCATATTCAACATTCATTTTGGAAGGTATTGCTTCCAGCAAATGCCTTTTGGCCTGGTCATGTCCCAGGATGTATTCCAGCAGAAAATAGAAATGATTCTGAAGGAATGCTCTGGTACATTAGAACTAATAGACGATGTCATAGTTTATGGCAAAATCAAAGAAAAACATGACAAAAATCAGCACGACCTGATGAAGATAGCGCAGGTTGAAGGGCTCAGGTTTAAAATGTTACCCTGCCTGAAAAGCGTCGCAGACCTACAAACAGTGCTAGGAATCATTACTTATATGGCACCCTTCATTCCATATCTCTCTGATCTCACATCACCGATGAGAGATCTACTAGAAAACGGATCAGCGTACAGGTGGACTGAAAGTCAACAGAAGTCCTTACAAAAAGTCAAAAACCTGGTTTGTAAAGAAATGCTCCTCACATACTACAATCCGAAAAAAGAAACTGTAATCCAGGCAGATGCACCCAATAGACGGCCTAGATGCAGCTTTGCTACAGGAAGGAAACCCCATTTTTTCAGTTTAATTGAGTGTGAGTGTTATGTGTATGCTTTTAATGTGTTCTAGAGATGTTTTTATTTTCCGAACACGGTTAGCATATTGTGGCCTTGTTCGTCGTTAATATTGTTAAGAGTTGGCTTTTTTTTATTATTAAAAATTCATTATTTTAAATCTTTTTTTTACAGGTGGATGAGGTTATTATGTTTGTATTTTCCACTAGTATATTTTGAATGGAGTCTGGTAGTTTTGCGTGTGGGTTTAAATGGGTTCTAATAGAGCTATGGTCAGATATGTGTAATGTAAGGAGTCTAGATAGGCAGGTAGTTGTTTGACCAATGCAATTATCTATTCAGTTCAGTTTGATCAGGAACACAGTTCCTTAAGGGGCATTTTATCTCATAGATAATGTTCGTTCGTTGTAATTTTGGTGTCTTATTATTTTTGAGGATAAGGTTAGCTGTCTTAAATTTTTTTATAGTTTAATGTGATGTTTTTATCCGAGTGAGTTGCTACACACTCTGTGTCCAAAAAAGAAAGCTCTTGTGCGAACACAAGAAAAATTAAATAAAAAGCTTAACCGTAGTACCTTGTCTGTAGTTTTAATGAAAACATGCATATATATATATATATATATATATATATATATATATATATATATATGATTAATACAAATGTAAAATTAGCTGATTTATGTTAGCTTCAGCATCTCGACTCTAGAGTTACGTTGACAGAACACCCATTAATCGCTCCGTTCACGCGTAGAGAGAAAAGAGAGAGAAAAAGGTAGAGAGATTGAGATAGTGATATATAGATGAATAAAAGAATAAAAAAAAGGTTATTTCGTTGAGATACATTTTTACTTATCCCTGTCGCCATTTGTTGATATCTGAGCCGAGATATATGTTTAACCGATGTTTGTTTAAATCACTTTCTCCAAGGAATCAACTTTTTTCTCGTGTCTCGTAAGATGACATGCTATATTTAGCTGCACCATTAAGAAAAGGACTCTGGACAATCTAAAGTCATTTCGAATGGTTGTCATTGGGGACTTTTGCATAAATCAAATCAATAAGTACTTCTGTGTGTTTATGTGTAATTGTATACATGCGTCTGTATGCATGTGTGTGTGTGCATGTGTGTATGTGTGTGTGTGCTGTTTGCCTTGGTTTTGGTTTAGTTCACGGCATATCAACCTCAGTAAGTTATTTAAAAAAAAATTATTACAGGTAATATTTTTTTTCCCAAAAATGTATTGCTGGCATTTTTTTTTCAATAATGTATTGCTGGTAATAATGTATTGCTGGTAATAATATTTTCTTCAAAAATATATTCTTGGTAATAATTTTTGCTAAACTGTTTCTTGTATTAAAATATATTTTTACACTTTCATAGTGTTTTCACCCCAATTTGGGCGTTAACTATTTTCCCATAGCTGGGACCCTGACAGGTGCTACCACCCCGGGTCAAGGTGGACCTGAGAACATCAGCAATTAAGAGGTCGTTCCACGCTCCTGAAAACCTCATGATTAGCGGCCTTGCTGTCGCACGTAGTTTATCGTCATACCCAGGACGAGTGTGCGTATGCGTCTGCGTGTGTGAGCGTATGTGCGTGTGTGCGTACATGCGTGTGGCAGACGAGTGTGCGTGCGCAAGTGAGCGTTTGTGTACGTTTGTGCGTCTGTGTGTGTGCGCGTGTTTGCGTGCATGCTTACGTGTGTGTGTGTGTGCGTGTATGTAGCTTTTCGTGTGTGCATGTGTGTGTGCATTTGTGCTCCCACCTGGCCGCAGTTTGTGCACATGGTTAAAAGAGGACCCCCGTTAGTTGACCAGATGCACGTCGTTTTCTAGCACAAGTGTTTTCGCAGGATCATCCCTTGCAAAGCTCGACGCGGAAGAGACTTCTACAAGCGATAAGCGCGAGAGTGTTGAACTTGAGATTCATTTAACGTTTTCAATTGTAAAATGATGAGACCTAGCTGCCAATCTAGTGCTAAACTTCAATTCGTGCGGACAACTCATCAGATTGCCATGAAAAAAACATAGCAAATGTCCAGGGAAGCAGCGTCACGGCGGTAGAAAAGTGAGCTGAGATGCCAGAACAGGACCAATAGTATTGCAGATTTGTCAAAAATCTCTAGATATATAGCAGAAACAGCAATAATATTCGAGGAACGGTCGATTGTGCAATATATGGCGAGGAAAATAGTCTAGTACAACACAGTGAACGTAGCAATTGATTCGATATAGTCTTTGCAATTCGTAACAATAAAAAAGGTTAGACCATAAAGTCGCAATGAATTTCTCTCGTGTAGGTTAGCATCAGCCATACAGATGGAAGGCAAAAAAAGGTTATCAAAGACGATTAAAAGAGACTGTTACCCTCATCTTCATTGATATATTCACAAAATTTCGGCCAGAATCAGCACATATCCTAGGCCATAAATATCTCCTGTGCCGACCAATCATAGAAATGAATACAATATGGGAACCAGTAGTAAGGAGTGCCAGAGAAAAGCAATGAATAACAGCAAAAAATTGCAATATAAGCCCTGGTAAAAAAAATATGGAATAACAATAACAGAAAAATATGAGAACTGGTAAATAAAGTTTGCTGAGACATTAGGTTTATGGCACAAAAATTCATACACTGAGTGGATACATCTAGTGACTAGAGCCAAAGAGTTGTGAGTTCAATGCCAGGCTATAGCAGTGGTGAACCAAAAAACTTGGTCAGTTGATTTAAAGGGAAATAACTGACATCCAGAAGATACGGTTCCAAATTCCAATCATCTGAAGAAGGCCGGAGCGTACAACGGCCGAAACGTTGTGAATATGACAATAATGAGGGTAACAGTCCAAATAATGTAAGTAGTTAGAGATATAACACGATTAAATGTGAGTACTTTTGTTGCGTTAATATTAATAGTTATCTATACTAATCTGACACCCCCTCTCTCTGTGTGCGCGTATGTGGCTGTATGTTAAAGCATCATGGTGTACAAGTGGCATTGTAAGTGATAGCTGTGATGTTACGAACCCAGAAGCTGAATAAAATCCTGTTAGACCACAAATCATAACATATATGATATTCCAAGAGGCTTAAAAATAATAATGTTATTGAGGGTACAGACTTTCTCATGAGCAGGTTATGGGACTATTAGGTCCTCCCATAAGTTATGTCCGAATTTTAACTTTTTGTCAAAATGAACGAAATTTAAAGAGTATTTTATAATGTCTAATGGAGCTGAACATTATTTTTATGTTTAGATGTATTTAAACTGATCAAATTTTATTTCAGAGAACAATAAAATTAAATTTTGTTTGATTAAAACCCTGCTAACATGGAAGTACCCAAAAATCATTTGAGGCATATTATGCTTTATGAGTTCAAGAAAGGAAACTCAGTAGCCGAAGCGGCTAGAAACATTCACTCAGTTTATGGAGAGGAATGTGTGAATGAAAGAACTTGCAGAAGATGGTTTGCAATATTCAGAGGTGGAGATTTCACCCTTGAAGATGAAGATTGAACCGGACGTCCAGTTGAGTTTGATGAAAAGCTTCTTGAAGCAGCCCTTAAAGAAAATCCTGCTTTATCAGTTGAGGAATTGGCAGTGGTTCTCAGTTCAAACCATACAACTGTTCATCGTCATCTTCAACAACTTGGAAAAGTTCCTAAACTTGGAAAATGGGTGCCTCATGAATTGTCTGAAAACAACCTCAAATCCCGAGTTGACATCTGCTCTTCTCTCCATTCTCTCCAACTTGTTTCACCTTTTTTGGATAGACTTGGATCTTTTATCGAAATGTTAAGCGTCGTAGACAGTGGCTTGGTAAAGGGGAAGGACCCCAGCCACAGCCGAGAAGGGAACTTCATGGGCAAAAGGTTCTTCTTTCAATCTGGTGGGATGGCCAAGGAATAATCCACTTTGAATTCTTACCACCTAATGCAACAATTAATGCTCAAATATACTGTCAGCAATTAAAGCGTTTGAACCAAGCTTTGAGGAAAAAAGACCTGCTCTAGTGAATCGAAAAGGGGTGATGTTTCATCAGGACAATGCGCAACCCCACACAGCAAGAATCACGTCACAGAAGATTGAAGAACTTGGTTGGGAGAAAATTCCTCATCCACCTTATTCTCCCGATCTTGCTCCTTCAGACTACCATTTGTTTCGTAGCTTACAGAATCATTTGGAAGAAACAGCTTTTGTAACAGAGGAAGAGGTTAAAACTGACATTTGTGAGTTCTTCGAATCAAAGCCAAAATAATTTTACAGTAATGGAATTAGTAAGCTTATTAATAGATGGAAGGACGTCATAGATAATCAGGGAAAATACATTGTTGATTGAATCTGTAATTAAATGTAACATTTGGTCATTTGTTTTTTTATTCAAAATTCGGACAGAACTTATGGGATGACCTGATAGTTACTTTATGGAGCGCACTGGTATTGTCAGCGATTATTAACTATTTCGGGTGCTGTCCGGAATAAAGCAATCTTATCGTACAACACAATGATTAAGAAAGGAATTTAAACAAGGGAATTTAAAATTAACAAGAAGATAAAGTTAATTTCATCAACAGATAGCTTATTTGGGTAATACATACATCGTGAGGTGAATATAATAAAACCCCTGAAAAGAAGGGTAAGTTCACATATGCACATTTAAAAGGGAAAATATATCATACACAGGTTTAGGCGTGTTTAATAAAAACCTTTTGAAAGGGAAAAGTTATGTGCACACATTTAGATGTTTTTTAAATAAGCCCCTGAAAATGCAAAGGTAGAAAGACAGACATTGAGGTGTGTTTAAGAAAACCATGAAAATGGAAAGTATAAAGACACACACACGCACGCACATTCCAAGACAAAAGACACACATTCAGGTGTGTTTAATAAAATCCCTGAAAATTAGGAAGAGTTCATAATTTGGATTCATTGTTGGATATACTGTGGCGGCATTCCAAACGAACGTCGGAGTTATCAATGAGATGTAGCGTGTCTAGGCCTCTCACCACATTTATTTAATGTTTGTTTACGAACCTAATCTGATGTAAGAACAAGGGACAAGGCAAAAGTATCAATATATATATATATATATATATATATATATATATAAATTGTATTCAACAAAGCGTACAATAAAGAATATATACGAAAAAGAAGCATGCAATGAGTCAGACGAGAGTAGTCTCTCTTTGATTATAAGAGTTTATCAATATTCTCTGAAAAGGAAATGAAAGGGTTGTTAGTCTGTTATAAATGTTTTAGACACTTCTGACGTGCAAGAGGAAAATTATGTAAGTGTGATAGAATATGTAATTTGAGAGTGAGTGAGAATATGGGCGCATGTCTTCGACTAACGTGGATTCCAGTAGCAGCCGAAGTCTCACTGGTGTTGGTCCTCTTTTGTTCTGTTTATATAGGTAGTCAACGAATTAGGAATCTGCGCGGGAAAAAATCATTCTCCACATGCAGAGAATCTGATTGGTTGATATTGACCAATCAGTGCCTGAGTTTTGGGGAGACTTCTGGAAGCCAATTCTCCCAAAAGTGCACAAAATTTACTATATGAAAATATAGCGATTTTAAAATTGTCGCTTCAGATAGCAGCGTTGCTTTCTGTCCAATGAATGAATGCTGTTAAAGATGTGTATGTGATGATGATGATCTCTATAATACATCAGAGGAGCGTGAAATGTTTCAGTGGACTAGTAAATCGGTTGAGTTGACAACGCGTAATCCATTCGCCAAATGCTATTGTTTGCTTTATGGTCTGTATTTGTAGCTTTCATTAAGCAATTTCTGGCCCATAAAAAAGAGAAACGCTGTCAGTGGTCGATTAATAATTTGTATTATATTTTGAATCTTTTTGACGCTACCGGAAGTGCCACTCGGAGCCATGCGTAAATAAGTGATTTTATTTATTCGACTCCTGACACGTGAGACGGAAACTTCCGGTTGACCTGACAACGTCACTAAGACACAAGGGGTTAGTGAGAAGGTAAAAATTTTATGGTGAAAAATCACAGCAGGGATTTAGAAAGACAGAAGATAGTGATTGAAGCTGCATCGAAATGTCTGAAGATCCTAGCAGAGAGGAAAGGATGACGTTTTCCTTAAATACCTCCCCTTTGAAATTCTGTTCAATACAAATATTCTTTATGTTGTGTCCTTCCAGGAAATGGATGGATATAGCTCTCTAAGACTTTCGTAGCTCTTATCAATGCCATTTTTAAATAATTTCACCCTAAGTAAGTCGATAATGCCACTAAGACGCAAGGAGTTAATGACAGAGAGAGTGAGAGAAAGAGAGAGAGAGAAAGAGAAGGAGGACTTAATTGAGGAGAAATTACAATAAAAGAATAGGATTCAGGAAGACAAAAGAAAAGCGATGGACGTTGCATTTAAATTTTAAACATCGTTCTTGAAAACTACTCTCAGATATTGTATTCACACTCTAATATAGAAATGTTTTAACCTCAAAAAACGGTCGGTCGGTTAAGGTCAAATTTAGTCTTCTGGGTCAGCGGAACTCACTGAATGTAGAATTAGTTATCGACTTTTATATTGTTCGTTATGAATTGGTGAAAGCCAGTAATTTGAACATGAAAAGCGATACTGACCTCCAAGATTAGAGGAGGTCACTAAAGGATAATTTTCTATTAAAATCGCCTTTTTTCCCTACAAACAAATGAACTTAAAATGTGAAAAACCTTAATCTCTTTCTCGTTGTAAAACGTTCTGAAATCCTAAAAAATTTTCGGAAAAATTCTTCGGTTCTGTCATGGAAGAGAACATCTAAAGAACCTGAGATTAATATTTAGATTGCCAAAAATATTCTATCACCAAGATAATTTTAAACTCAACTACATTAATTTCTTTAACACTTTCTCTGTCCAGGGCATTTTCGTGTGTAGTATCTAAACGGACATACTTATTTTCAGATTTATAACTATTGCAAAGTAATTCAGTTTATTTGGAAAATGAAATGTGTTGATATATAGGGTTTCTGTTATAGTCCAGGTTAGGCCCAAGGAAGAACAACACGAACACAAGAGTAGAAATAACGAAGGTATATTACACGAAATAATAATACAAGATTTGGAAGGTGTTAGTATGACTGTCAGTCTGGTTAGGAGTGAACTACTATCGGCTCGACTCGATTCGACCCTCTCTCTTGAGAGGCGTAGTATACATAGTATTAGGAAGAGTTCATTCTGTAGTTATAGGTAAGGACCCATGACAGTTTCACATAATAAAAATCTGTGCATCACATGTGATGTTATTTACACTACGCTCTGTGCATTACTTGTGATACAAAGGTTATAATTATTTCAGTAAATTGGAAAAATAGATGTCTTTCATTTGAAGCATTACATTATCAGTCTAGCATCCTGTAGTCATATATAATGCACAAAATATTAGATTAGGTCGATCCTCAGAGATCTTGCCCAATAGTAGACTCTTTTCTTAAGCATCCTTAGTGTTACCAAGTATAGTGCAACCCCTAAATATTTTGCATCAATTTTAACCCCTCCATAAAAAATTTATTGTGTCTAGAAAATGCATGATTTTTAACCTCATAAAAATAAGCCGAGTCGCCTTGAAATATATATAAATCTGAAAACAGTCAAATGTCGTGTGGTTTTATATGATGTACAAAATATTAGACTGGACCTTTCTTCAGACGTCCTGCTCAATAGACACTTTTCTTAAGCGTCCCTAGTTTTACCTCTATGGCTTGTGTGGACCCATATGGCGCACCTACGTAGAAATAACATGTCCTGTGCGTTACATATGATTCGCAAAGGGTTATAGTACTACCTCTCACAAAAGACAATAAATGAAAAAATAAGGTACACAAGAAAAATTACAGTTACTAAAAAATATTGATACCTATTAAAATATTATGATGCCCATTAAAATATTATGATGCCTACTAAAAAAATTATGATACCTATTAAAATATTATGACACCCATTAAAATACTATGATACCCATTAAAATATTATGATACACATTAAAAATATTGATACCCATTAAAATATTATGACACACATTAAAAACAAATGATGCAGTGCTTTACGTTGATAGAGCTTCTGGGTTCGCAACATCCCAGCTAACACCGTCTTACAATGTTTAACATACGTTGTATGTTGGTTGCGGTGTATGTGATATTGCAGCGACGTGATTGCAACGGTAAATCAAGTATTTTGTTGACTTTAAACTAACCGCTCATCCTCAACATTGTCGCGTTATTGTATCATTGACAATTGCTATAACTGAAAAAATCCGTACGGGTCAATTATCACAGGATACTTTTTCTTCGTGTAACAACACAGGCGCGTGTGTTAATAACTGCATTGTTTCTTTTCAGGTAGGAAGGTGGGCTGAAAACTTCGTAGGCTGACTATGAAGGAGTGACGATAGATCGGGGAAATATTGCATGCATTAATTTCAACCCTTTTTATTAATAACTGCATTGTTTCTTTTCAAGTAGGAAGGTGGGCTGAAAAATTCATAGGCTGACTCTGAAGGAGTAATGATGGATCTGGGAAATATTTAAAGCATTAATTTCAACCCTTCTTATTAATAACTGCATTGTTTCTTTTCAGGTAGGAAGGTGGGCTGAAAACTTCAGAGGCTGACTATGAAGGAGTAATGATGGATCTGGGAAATATTTAAAGCATTAATTTCAACCGTTCTTATTAATAACTGCATTGTTTCTTTTCAGGCAGGAAGGTGGGCTGAAAACTCAAGAATCTGACTATGAAGGAGTGATGCTGGATCTGGGAAATATTTAAAGCATTAATTTCAACCGTTCTTATTAATAACTGCATTGTTTCTTTTCAGGCAGGAAGGTGGGCTGAAAACTTCACAGGCTGACTATGAAGGTGTGATGCTGGATCTGGGAAATATTTAATGCATTAATTTCAACCCTTCTTATTAATAACTGCAGTTTCTTTTCAGATAAGAAGGTGGGCTGAAAACTTCATAGGCTGACTATGAAGGAGTGATGCTGGATCTTGGAAATATTTAATGCATTAATTTCAACCCTTCTTATTAATAACTGCATTGTTTCTTTTCGGGTAAGAAAGTACTGCTGAAAACTTCATAGGCTGTCCATGGGGTGATGCTGGATCTGAGAAATATTTAATGCATTAATTTCAACTCTTCTTATTAATAACTGCACTGTCTACCTCCAGGTAAACTGACATCTGACTGTTCAAAGTATCATTCAAATGTAACTAGTAACAACTTCTCTTGGGAATAGACTGAGTTTTTCATTGTGATATTATCAATTACCTGGAGAAAAAAAAATAACCCACTAGTACATTCATACTGAAATGTTTTTTTACATTAGGAGATGAAACTTCAGATCTAGTAACAGTGCAAATGTAGACTGTTGTACTTACCGGGGGAAGGGAGATTCTTGAACGTTCTGCGAATGTCAGCACCGTGGAAAACATTGACCGCCTTCACCACATGTTGCTGGATGTCAGGCGATTGACTATAGCTCAAATATCCAATGTTATTAGTCTACCCTGTGAGACAGTTAAGAATATTCTACACAATGAACTTGGCAAGACGAAAGTTTCTGCTCGGTGGGTGCTACATCTACTGGCACCCGGTCAAATGCCCAACAGGCTGAGCACATCATAGAAAAATCTGACATCACCTGAGGCAGATTCAGCCGGTTTCCAAATCCAGGATTACTGTTGTGTTTATCACTTTCAGCCAGATAAAATCATTGCATTAGAAACACCTCTCACAACAGCTCCAAAGAAAGCAAAGGTCATTCCATCTGCAAGGAGAGTGATAGACTAAATTTTTAAGGGAATCAAAAGGGATTGTGTTTATTAACTATCTTCGAAATGGCCACGCCATCAATAAAGAGTACTATACCAATTTTCAGATGCAGTTACGAAAGGCTATCAAGACAATAGACCAAGGAAAACTGGCGATATGGGTCTTGTTTAATCAGGACAATGCACACACATCTTCTGTTTCAATGGCTGCTGTGCGTAAATGTTGCTTTATAACGGGTTGATCGATCTCCCTATTCTCCTGACTTGATTATCATCTGTTCTCCAACATGAAGAACCAGTCTGCTGCTGTTGACTTTTTTGACCATTATCATCAACAGTGTTCATTAATCAGTCAAATGTCAGTTTTCCTCGAAATAAACAATGCAGTTATTAATAAACGGTGTTGTAATTAATGCATGCAAGATTTTACAGCTCCATCATAATTCTTTTATGGACAATGAACCTTTCAGCCCACCCCACCGAATATAGGAGATATGAAATTTATTTTCCAATATTCTTACATGCAGAATCACTAGATTATGAACATACGTTCTAATAAATATAAATTAAATAAATAAAATAATTTTATAAATTATAAATATAAATTATAAATAAATTATAAATATTATAATTATAAATATTATATAATAATTATAGATAATTATGAATTATAAATAGAAATATATATATATAAAATATATATATAATAAGTATAATATAATATAAAATAAAATATAATATAATAACGTAATATAATATATATAATATATTATAATATATTTTATAATATTATATAATATTATATATTCTCTATATTATATAAATGTTAATATATTATATAATATTATATAATATTTATATAATACTATAATATTAATACGCTTATATATGTTATATAAAATAGTATATAAAGTATATACTATATATACAATATATATATAATATAATAATAAAATAATAAAATATAATAATTATATATAAATATAATATATGTAAATATAATTATAAATATAATGATATATAATTATAATAAATAATAATAATTTAGCTAATATATTTCTGGAATTTATTATCCTTTTTATGGTAATTTAACTTTAAAATGCAAAGTTGTTGACACATTGTATGTCGTATAAAAGACGATTTTACATTCAAGAACCTATCTTTAAGATCATTTTGACACATTTTTGTAAATATCCATTTGTATCCGATATTTGGTTTGATGGGTCATATATAAAAAAGTTTTTAGTATTGTTGTTAACTAAAAATCGTTCCAAAACCTCTGAGTAGATTCAAGTTTATATATATATATATATATATATATATATATATATATATATATATATATATATATTGATAGAATTGGTTGGATTGATGTGAATTTCAACATACAAATGCGTATGTATATAGACGTCATGAATTCAAGCGCCCTACGAGGCTGGCATCCCGCTCTCACCCCTTCACTGTCGAAACTCCTAAATGTAGCCGTCTCTTCTACTCCATTCATAGCTTCATGTCTCGCACCTCTCGCCTGTGGAACTCCCTTCCATATTCCTGTTTCCTTGTGAGCTATAATCTCCAGCTATTCAAGTGTAATGTCAATCGACATCTCCAGTTGCCTTGATCTATCCACTACCCTCATCCTTTCTTCTATCACTCCTATCTGATCTTGCTCTAAATTTTCTGTAAACCCTTGCGTCCTAGTGGCTTCCCGCCTTGCTAGGGGTGAAATGCTTAAAAAAAAAAGAAAAAAAAGACAACAGCACACATATACATACATATGTCAAATCCCATACTGTCCACATATGTTTATGTCTGTATGAGCCCCAAAACGAGCGGGTGTGTATGTGTGTCTGCGTACCTCAACGGGTGTACGGACATGCATTTATGTTTGCGTTAGCATGAGTGACATCACGAAGACAATCCCCCCCCACTTCCATAATAACACCAATACACGCAATCTACATAAACCCAAATTAAAAAAAAAAATGAATCAATTTGTCTGACGATCGCAAAAGCGTGAAACCCAGGGTCACAAACTCACATCAATCAAACCAAATATGTTAGCTTTATCTCTGATAGTGAGCGCTTTCTAATAAGTACCGCGCATATAATATATAAATGATTATATATATAAATATATATATATATATATATACACTTTTCACACACCCACACACACATACACATACACACACACATATATATATATATTCTATTTTGATTGGTCATTCCAGCTTATGTAACAGCATTTCCCCTTACGAGAGGTGGTTAATTGATTTGAACCTTTTAAAACCCTTTATTCTACATTAAACACCATCACTTGATAAGACACCAGAGGCGTTGAAACAAAATGGCTATTTTTGTAGTGATTTTATAACATATTTATGTTATCATTTTCGAATAAATAATTATATATATATATATATATATATATATATATATATATATATATAGTAAAATGTATTTTTCATTTATTAATCTACGTGTTTAAATGGATATCGATATTTGTGTATTAATAAATAAACAGAGCATCTACTCAAATATAGGTATCCATTAAAATAACCCCAAGTAATATATATATATATATATATATATATATATATATATATATATATTTTCAAAATTATAACATATGCATGTTATAACATCACTACAAAAATTGCAGTTTTGTTTCAACGCTACTAAAAATTAACAAATGATGGTGTTGATTGCAAAATAATAAAAAATATTTTCCGATCACCCCCATCACTTGATAAGACAGCTGTAGTGTTGAAACAAAACTGCAATTTATATATATATATATATATATATATATATATATATATAGAGAGAGAGAGAGAGAGAGAAGAGAGATATTTTTTTTTTACCTAGGCTGTCTAGACGTCGAGGATGTTCATTTATTGCGGGGGTAGGTGTTTTCTTGGTTTTTCTATGTTAGCAATGTTTTCTTATGCAAGGTATTAGGTCCTCTGGCAAGTTGTCTGTTGATCACACTTTATTAGCTTTCTTCGTATATATATATATATATATATATATATATATATATATATATATATATCTACTAAAAAAAAGCATGAATTCATCCAGCTCTTATCTTAAATAACAACTTAAAAGAGACTGTTTGACCAACACACCAACAACTGACCAAAATTCACGTTAAAAAAAAAACAAAAAAAAAAAAAAAAAAAAACAAATGAAGACTACAGACAAAAGTTCATTTTCTCCAGCAAGACATTCATTTCTGTAGTTCGCTGCTACTAACAAGCAGAAAAATTTAGATAATGAAATGAAATAATAAAAACGAAAGAATATTAATATACACCCCAGTGTGTCTGAAGATTTTAAGTTCTTAATATTTTTTACTGTTCAAAACACACACACACACACACACACACACACACACACACACACACACACATATATATATATATATATATATATATATATATATACATAAAAGGAAGAGGTTAGTAATCCGAATGTCTTTCATGAACTGAAAGATATTCGGATTACTAACACAAAAAAGAGAATGTCTAATATCGAGAATACTTAACATCGGAAAACATAAAGTAGAAAAAAAATTAAATATTTGGAAATCTCCACCCTTTACCTGATGATGGTCGCGAGACCAGAAACTCGTGTAGTAAAATCATGGAAAATAAAGCATAATATTTTTTAAGAAAAATCCACATTACAGCCAAAAACGTTTACGATATCTCTTCTTTTTAATATATATATTTATAGTGTATTAGGGCTGTAAAATATATGTTTGTAAGAGATAAAGAAATAATGCACACCTCCAGTCAAAGAAAATAATAAAATTGAATCAATTATTTATTACAGAAAACTTAAACCTGCCAACTACATCGTGAATAATAATTCATCTGCAAGATCCACATAACTGAGAACCATTATTATTTACGAATTTACATGTCCTTTAAGGAGTTGTGTTCCTGACCAATTCAAATTTGCAAATAATTATATTGGATAGACTACAGCATGTTTAACAAGAGGACTCACGTTACATCTCTATGTTCATAGCTCAAACTGATACCATTTAAATACACCTAGAGACCTACCAAAATCTATCCGTAACATGTTCGTTAATAAGACAAATATGATAGCATCATTCACATGTACAAAAAGGGTGTTAACTTCAATGTCCACTTTATATATATATATATATATATATTGTCATCCACTTTATATATTATAATCCACAGACAGACTGTTCCGCTGTATCACAGCTCTTCAGTGTGGCTAGACGTCCGGTTGCCTCTAGCTAGGACCGAAACTCGACTGAATTGGTGTCAGGCGGAGATTCTACCAATAAGCCGTTGGCGCACGGAATGGATGAAGGTGAATTTTAGCGTATTTATTTTTAGATAAACACACAGTGACTGAGACGACTCGATTCGCTTTACCGTTTACTGTTTACAAACCCACACTTCCTCCCCCATAGAGCTCAACCGAAATTAATTTTTCAGGATATGTCTGTATGTGTGTGTTTGTGTCAGTGGATGGCCTTTCATGGTGTTTTTCTGTGTGCAAATTGATCTGTGCGCGTGTGTGTTACAAAAGAAAATGGATCTATTAAGATTAAGGTTTTTAAATATTTGAATTACAAAACAAAAAGCCATCATGGAAGAGTTGAAAGAAATAGATCGTTCTATCTGGGTCTGACTTTCCAGGTCCCACGTCTTAAGCAATTGTCTTAGTCCTATCTTCAAATTTGATGGGCGCTTACAAAAGTCAGAATCATCAGTACCATGGCGCTGTACCGTTTGCAGAGAAACGAATTACTTTTTATTAAAATATTTTAGCTGTCAATTTGGATAAGCCTAATACGAAATCTAACCCTAACCCAAACCCTAACCCTAACATTTATTACATTCCGGAGCAAAATCCTTTAAGGACATTCTTATTCTTACCATTCCTCTTATTGAATACATTTCCTATAATAAATTGATAAATTAATGAAAGTTTCAAGAATATCTAATAAAAAGGGTGGTTGGAACAGGGATGTCCCTGGTGGATGCGAGCTACTTATCGGAGATGTCAAATCAAGCATATACAGACATTTACATATCTGGAAGCTTTTAAAAAGTATTTTTGAATAGTGAAAGGTGCCTTCCAAAAGCTAAAGAATGTATTAAGAAATAAGAAAACTTCAGTAGAAACAAAGAAAAAAGTGCTGAACTGCTATGTAATATCCTCGTATATGACAATACATACTGGATAATTTCCTTGCAGATGAAAAAGAGTCTTGATACAGCAGAACTAGTGTTCTACGAAAAGCTAATCTTTTTTAAGCATATTGTCGGAGTTAACTCCTCCTTTAGTTCGTTAACCCTTTCACCAGGGGTCTCTCTTCCCTGGCTATAAATAGTCACTGACACTTCGCCTCTTCCTCTTTTTCCTCAGGCTTTCAGCCTTACCATCTCGCAGATGTGAACGCTCACAGAGAAAGCGTTTTCACAAATGTTGGGAACACGCTAAGCACAATACACGTACGTACGAACACACACACACACACACACACACACACACACACACACACACACATATATATATATATAATATTCACACACACACTCTGTCCATTGTAACTGTCCCTGTAACTTGTTATTAATATATATATTTGTATACATATATTTATCGACTTTGTGTTTGTTTTTCTTTGTTTTCTTTGGACTTAATTAAAGTCCAACTTTCTCATGTAGTTGGACCGGCTAGCAGGAAAATCTTAACCCCACATGTGTTCATCTACTTCTACTCAGCAACATTACAGCCACGGTCCACTACAATATCACCCCAAGCAAGGCAGCAGTGCCACTAGCACGCAAAGGGTTACAGAGAATGAGAGCAAGAATAAAGAGGGGGGGTGTTTGAGGAAAGGATATAGAGAAGGACAGGGATCAAAATCAAGGCTCAGAAAATGTCGATTGACATTACATTTGAATATTTAAAGATTATAGCTATCAGGGAAGCTAATCCTGGATTGTTGCAGATAATGTTTATCGATTAGCTAATCACTTTGATGGTAAAGTGGCCATCTTGGACTCCAATAATGCACTTGACTGCGCCAAGGGCAATAATTACTTTTGTGGGGGGTCATAGGAAATTATCTGCTTTTTATCTTAGGTGAAATATGTTTTCTTAATATTTTGTTATAAAAATGTTTTGTTACTAATTTTGTTATAAAAATGTACTGTTGATTTTTGTTTGGTGGTACACTATTTGCCCATAGCTGGGACCCTAGAAGGTGATGGCCCCCTTGGGCTGGGTGGACCTGGGAACACCAGCAATTAAGAGATGGTTCCACGCCCCTCAAAACCTCTTAGAAGCCTTGCTGCTGGATGTAGTCTATAGACATATCCAGGATTAGCCATGAATGGAATACGTCACGTAAAAAAAAAACAAATTGCTACTAATATGCTATCTAAAAGGAAGGTAGTGTGTGAACGAGTCTTGTAATGTTGAGAATTAGGTATGCGCGAAATGTGAAATCGACGAGCCGGGTTCGAATTCAGACCCAGTATTCTGTGTTCATTTCATCCTCACCCACAAACAAAAATTAAATAGTCGGGTACAATAGACTCTATAGAATTACATGGAAGTTAGGAATATTTTGATTTCAAAGCAACGAGAAGCCATTGAACCGTCTTTCATCATGACAATTCACATATATTAAAGAAAAGCTGTGGAGAGCCATGTTTTCCTACGTGAGTAAAGACAGCAGTAGAAAGGTGTTACAAATGAAAGATACTTCAGTTTAATAGCTTAACAGTAATCTTTTCAAATCGGTTAGATAATGCTTACGAATGACATGGAAACCGAGAGAAAGAGAGGAGGAAGACGCGTGAAAGAATTGAGGAGAAACGAGAAAGAGCGAGAGTTAAGACGAGATTAACTGAGAAATCGAAACAAGTTGATTGGTTGGAGGAAGAAAACATTTTCCAGAGTTGAAGACATGACCGGAAAGGATGGCATCACCATAGAGAACGGGTTGTGAACTGAGAAGAATATATTTTCCTGATTTCTCGAAACTCGAACGTTTGCTAAGGGAATGCGAGATCTCGTCTGATCTCGCCAATTACGTGAATAGTTTTCGATTCTCCGAAAGTGCCACTTCGGGAAAATGGATTTGACTGATAATGGTCAACAGTAAATGACATATATTCATCATTTGTTGCTAAATTTGTTGCTAAATTAGTAATATTGAACTAGTTTTATTTTATATAAAAATGTGAAGTTTTTCAAGCAGTCTGTCTCCTCTGTCTCACTATCACGCTTCCTCTCTCTCTCTCTCTCTATCTCTCCATATATATATATATATATATATATATATATATATATATATATATATATATATATATATTTTCTAAAGAATTAATGGATTGTATTTATTAATCGTACATATTTTTATTACTTTACTAGTATGGGCAATCACAAAAATAATAGTTAATGTAATATATATATATATATATATATATATATATATATATATATATATATATATATATATATATATCGATAGCTAGGAATAGGCAAGAATTTATATGGCATTTTTAAAAAGCTAAAAAAATGAACAATCGGTTTCGTCCAAGCCTTATTAAGTTTATTTTCTGGGTTATAAAATATATATCAGCGTGTACATTAAATTAATATAACGAATCAAAGGAAAAATATGAATTTCAAGAAAACTATAGTCTAATAACACTCAAACCCAATAAGCATTCGCTCTGTTTACAAAGGGAAGGCCCACAGGATCTGATATACAAGGACTCTAAAACCTTGAAATGAAATGTGGAGTGGGACTTAGATAAAATCAAAAAACGGTCACCACTAAAATTAAGCACACATTCCTGCTATTTATTACATTCTCAGCAATAGCAGAGCCAGGTGTATTGGTTTGTTGGTTTCTCTTGGCATCCGATTTCAGAATCCTGTATATATATATATATATATATATATATATATATATATATATATATATATATATATTATTATTTCAATCTGTATATTTGATTGGTGTAAAAAAAAAACAGATGGTTCAATTTGCCAATAAAAATATATTAAAACAAATTGGTATCTGGGGAAAAAAAATGGAAAAAAAGAAAAGACTAAAAACATCCGAATAGGCCAAAAAAAATCAGTCAATGTCGTAATTTCTACTCCAAGGTGAAAAAAAAACCGAATCGAGTAAATAAGAAAGGACGTAAAGTCCTCAATACACTGAGTAGAGCAGAGTATAAAAAATTCTAATGAGCCGAGAACTACCTACCAACCTAGGCTTCATCTAAATGGATCTTCAGTGTAAGCAATTTAGGTGAAATCTAGTTAGATTGTTCCTGGTTCACTAGGATTTATTTATATATATATATATATATATATATATATATATATATATATATATATATATATATATATTAATATATTATATTCAGTAATTTAAACACACTTCTCCATGATTTTAAAAACAGTAAAATCGACCCTGCTAACCAGAAACGCTCCTCTGTGGCTCAATTGGTAAAAGCTCGTATATATATATATATATATATATATATATATATATATATATATATATATATGTGTGTGTGTGTGTATTTGTTTTGTAATATTAGTACAAATATAACATGTATCGCATTAAGCATAAACCCACAGACACATTTCTTTATTTATTTTCGAAGCCTAGAAAGGCGAAACGCGTAATCAAATCAATGAGTTTCAAGGAAACGCTTATATATATATATATATATATATATATATATATATATATAGAGAGAGAGAGAGAGAGGGGGGGAGGATAGATAGATAGATAGATAGATAGATAGAAAAGGTGAACAAGGAAAAGTAATTTTGCCTGAGCAATGCCGATTATCTTTCATGTAAAAAGACTTTTTTCCTAATTTTGTGGGAAGAATGGGATGTCACTCATTTTATAAGATACTAATTATTGGGAAAAGATTTGTAAACGGGAGACAAATTTCTAAGTTTTCTTCAGGCGTAAATTTGTTTGTGTCCATTTTGACCCACTGTTTACCGAGAATATGCCATCCATTTTTTTTACATTTTCCTTGTTTATCGTCAGTTCCACCAAGTGCATAAGACAGTCAAGATCATTCAAAGTTTTATCAACCCTGATTTCTCAGTTAAAGGCGAGGTTAACGCCGCCCTCTTAAATTTAGAAAAAAAAAAATTATCAGATTATCGACGAGGCTTAGATCAAGAATTTAAAAAAACTATCCAACCTCTTGAACTATTGACTCATTGACGCATGTGGAGAAGTCACATCGCCAATGCCCAACAAATCCTCCATACCCAACAGATTATTCGCATAATATCAGCTTTGTTAATACATATGCATTGGTACCTCGCTATGGAGTAGTTGCTCGTGAACTGAATACAGTGTAAATTTTGGATGCTCAACACTAGACACAACCAATGTCCTTGCAATCCAAATCTACAGAACACCAGTCTGTCCTGCTATTTACCCATAGTTGGAGGGGGAATAAGATTCATACATTTCCCAAGGGTATTAGAACCTAATGAGACAAGAATTCGAACTAGGCTCTACGATTTCTCAATCCGAGCCGCTATCTATCTATCTATCTATCTATCTATGTGTTCTTTCTTTCTTTCTTTCTTTCTTTCTTTCTTTCTTTCTTTCTAAGTGTTCATTTCTATCTATCTATCTATCTATCTATGTGTTCTTTTTTTCTTTCTTTCTTTCTAAGTGTTCATTTCTATCTATCTATCTATCTATCTATCTATCTATCTATTGAGAGAGAGAAAGAGAGAGGGGGAGGGATGGAGAGAGAGAGAGTGTGGCAGTGGTATTAATGGCACATATTCGTATACGTAAAATTATATAATTAACTTATGTCAAGTTGAACAGAATTTTTTCAATAAAGTGCCAAATAGCAATGTAAAATAATAATTATTGTATCAAATATATGCACACACGCATACGATGGAGCAATTGATAGCATCTGGAATTGGGGAATAGGAGATCCGTGTTCGAATTCCAGTCGAGTTCATTACATTCATCATCACCATCCCCTTGACTTTTGTAATCCTAGGGCGGATTCGGATGCAGGTGCCTTGCATCATGGTCTTGCACAGTCTGTAGGGCCTTGTAATGAGTGCAAACTACGCCAAACTATGGCAAATCGTTAGAGAATTCAATGTAGATAAGAGATTTATCTAAATCATCCAGTCCTTATATAAAGATAGTACCAGCGCAGTTCTTCTGGGAAAAAATGGGAGGATTTTTCCGGACAACTGTCGGCGTACGACATCGATGCGTTCTTTCACCCACATTGTTGAACCTATTTCTAGAGAGAACCGTGCAAGCAATCTTGAACGGCCATGATCTTTCAATCTTTATCGGTGGCAGACCCGTCTGTAACGTACGTTTTGCAGATGTCATAGACCTCATAGCAGGTAGTAACAATGAACTCCAGGAGATGACCAAAAAACTTTTTGAAAGAAAAATGGAATGGAGGTCAGCTCCTAGAAATCCAAAGTAATGGTGAATAGCACAAATAGTAACACCTTTGTCAACATTAGCATGAATGGGGATTCACTGGAGGAATGGTCCAGTTTTTAAAAGCTTTTAAATCCAAGGTTGAAGAACTGCAATCAGAGGAACAAGCAGGTTTTAGAACCGGGCAAAGTACAATGGAATATATCTTTAATTATCGGATCCTCGTTGAGAAACACCAGAAGCACATGTTCCACAACTTTGTTGATTTCAAGAAAGCATTACATTGTATATGGCATGACGATCTTTGGCAAATTCTTAGAGAGTTCAATATAGATAACAGAATTATCCAAGTCATTCAAGCCCTATATAAAGATGTCACCAGCGCAGATCTTCTGGGTAAACAAATGGGAGGATTCTTCCGGACAACTGTCAGCGTGCGACATCGATGCGTTCTTTCACCCACATTGTTCAACCTATTTCTAGAGAGAACCGTGCAAGCAATCTTGAACGGCCATGATCTTTCAATCTTTATCGGTGGCAGACCCGTCTGTAACGTACGTTTTGCAGATGTCATAGACCTCATAGCAGGTAGTAACATTGAACTCCAGGAGATGACCAAAAAACCTTTTGAAAGAGCAGGAGCTTATGGAATGGAGGTCAGCTCTGAGTCATATCTAAAGTAATGGTGAACAGCGCCAACGTTACATTCCCTTGCGTTTAAATACCCGTAGGAAAAGTATGAATCCAGCTCTTCTGTCGATAGCTGTGGGCAAATAGCAGGACAGACTGGGCCTATAGCCTCGAATGGCAACCGAGATAGGAGAAGGAAACCTGTAAATTCAAAACGTTTTGGCAACTTGCTTTATACGTGTGGAACTTGGTCTTCCTCGATCCATATTTTGTGGTGTCACGAATCTTGTCTTAGAAATTCAACGATAAACAGTAGCATATAAAAATCGTATATGCCTGCTTAGGATCTGAATATCCTGTCGTTGTTAAACGGAGCTTCCTCCGTTAACTCACTACTACACACGTTAAACATTGAAGACACACTAGCCACAATTATACACGAATGACAAATGTAACCTAGTCTACATGTCACCACAGCGCCATCTACCACAAACTTTCTTTAAACTTACTCAAAAACATATATATATATATATATATGTATTATAATTATTTTCTTTTTAAAAAAATATCTTGCCAACGCGACACAGCAAATTCCGTATGTTTCCAAACTGAAACTAAATTTATAAATTTAATTAAAAAAATTGAACTTGACTCAATTTTTCCTTAACCTAAAAAACTCATAATATCAATACTGTCTGCGCTTATAAATTAAGCAAATTTCTTAGAAAGTTTATTCCTAAGATCGCTTGACAATAGAACGAGACTATGGATTTTTCGTTTAATTTTTATAATTAAATTTATAAATTTAGTTTCAGTTTTGAAACATGGAAATTTGTCGCGATGGAATCATATTTTTAAAAAAGAAAATAATTATATTTTGGTCTACTGTTTGCATCGAGCACTGATTTTTTTAAAAATAAAAATAACTGCTAAGAACACCGGATTATAAATCTTACTGTTCTTTATTATTTTAATATTTATAATATATATATATATATATATATATATATATATATATATATATATACGCTCTTAAGTAAGCGCCGGGGGGGGGGTCGTCAGTGATGTAATTTGACTTGGTTCCTCAGGGAGATTCGGGTCTTTCAACATCATACTCCCCATCAACAAATCGACCCAATCAGGGGCGATCAATCCCTGATTCCCCCTCACAATCAAACGGTTATAGTTACTCTGGCCTTTTTAAAGAATTAGATGAAGAAAGACCACGTTTTCCGCACACCCAATTGAATGTTTGTAACAACCAATCCGCTGCGAAACTATCTTTTTAAATGGTCCACGGTGGTGACTGGCATATTTTCTTTTTCGGTAGATAGCAGTTTCAATGGATAAATTTAAAGTATATATATATATATATATATATATATATATATATATATATATATATATATATATATATATATAGATCGGGCTGAAATTAATTTGAGACAAGTCAAGAAGTTCAATTTCGGCTCTCAGTACGAGTGGCAAGATTATTTGAATTGCGCACAAAGTGTTAGCATAACTATTTATGTGAAGAATATCAAATCTTAGAGCTGAACAAATTGGAAAACCTTGTTCATTTTTTATATGTATTTATCTGTTGCCATGTTGACCAGTAAATATTTTTCCCGAAAGCCGGCACTTTTGCAATGTTCAAGTAGGAATTATCTTGCGAGGTTACACGCCATCACCACTTCAGCCGCCACATCCAGTAATATGCTGTTCTGGTTTGCTTCTTCTACTCACACAGTTGTTGCGTTGCAGCTCAGACTAGACATTATGTTCGTTCTCATAGTGCAGCTTATGCCAGTTAAACGCATGTGTTTTAAAAATAATCCTTCCGCCAGATCGTTAACCGCGAATGAATATCATGAGAATTTGTAGCAGTTAGCAGATTTTATCATCGGCTTGAAACCTACTGCTGTAGAAGAACGAAGTCGTGAATAATTATAGGTGAGTCGGGAGGTGTAGAGTCTAACGAGCGTCTTCCCTTTCACGTCATTCTCTGTGGGCCATCTTCGTCTCTCTGTATCTTTTACGGATAGTAGCCACTGTCTTATAGAGATTATTGTTCTTTGTCTTGTCATCTTTGTTTAAAAAAGTAATTTATCTGCACCCAATGATTTCCTTTGTACGAGTCGCTTGACATGTATTTGTGAAGTACACTTCACTTAGTAGATGCCCATCGGGAAAATAAATGTCCGAATCGATTTTTTCGACAGCTTAGCTGTTTTTCATTTAAGAAGATAACAACTGATACTGATATCTCTACACAATCTACAAACTCTGCTCCCCAAGTTAAACCTGTGGGTCCTTTTTATAAATATCCCATTACATGGCGGATAATGGGGTTGCTATTAAAGCGTGAGGAGTACAAGAATGTTGCCAAACCGAAATGCTGCGTCCTGGGTATGACGATAAACTAAATCCGCGTCCTGGGTAAGACAATAAACTCCATCCAGCAACAGGGCCTCTGATCAGGAGGTTTTGAGGAGCATGAAACCACCTCTTAATTGCTGGTGTTCCCAGATCCACCTGTTAGGGTCCCAACTATGGGTAAATAGTTAATCCTCAAACTGTGGCCAGAACATGTAAATGTAAAAATGGGTTTCCATACCAGAAATACTTTGTAAAAAAAAAAATTATTACCAGCAATACATTTTTGAAAAAAAAATTACCAATTATACATTTTTGAAAAAATATTACCAGCTATACATATTTGAAGAAAAAATAGTACCAGAAAATGATTTTTTTGAAGGAAAAAATATTACCAGAAATAGATTTTTGAAAAAAAAAATATATTACCAGCAATAAAAATTTTGCCGGCATTAAATAACCCATTGAGGTTGATACACCGTAAAACATACCAAATCAAACCAAACCAAACCAACCGCAATGCTAATTATCATATTGATTATTATTAATCATAATTTAATTTATTATTATTATTAATCCGTTGCCATGTTGACCAGTAAACATTTCAGGAGAGATGTCAATTCGATAACAAATCTGATCTGGCATTTTATGACTTAAACTGTTTTAAATACGTTTCTTCAGTACAGCGTCTCAAATCACACTTAAAACCCTGGTTGTCGTTCTCCGAACCTGGTCGGTATTTAGAGCACCGGATGCTATATGCAACCTAACAGCATCATGCGAGGCACGGTGGAGTAATTGATGGCGGATAGTTGGATCCATTATATTCGCTTACATGCTAATACCCTTGGGAAAGATATGAATCTTATTCTCCCCCTCCCCAGCTATGGGTAAAAAGCAAAACAGATGGGTTCTATAACCTTACCACCGGTCTAGGAGAATTTAAAACCAGCCTGAAGACGGTTGGGCTCCGTCAGGTTATCTTGCTCAAGAAACACCACTTCTACTCTGACTGCAGTATACATGGTACTCGTACCACTCTACGGGTCACGGGATAAAAAAAAACCAAAAAAAAAAAACCAACAACATCCGAACTATATTTCGGCCTTAAATCACCCACAAAATGTTAATAAGCAGTAGAATTCAAATCAATCCGTCTTCTTTATGTGCCTTGACCCCTCAGGATGTTGGCAGTGGCGGCTCTCCACATTTTCCTCTCCTTTGTAGTTCTTAATAAATTTTGTCTTTTTGTTCTTTCTCATAAACCTTGTTTCGCTTTTACTCAAGCTCACTAAGTATATAATGAGCTGTTTTCCTCTGTCCCTTTTTACCTGTGAGTATCAGATTTTCCGAACCCTCTCTCCTCATTATGTGCACTAGAAATTTCAACTCTTTCTTTCTGATGTTAAGTATGTTTCCTTTTTGTTTCCATTTTCTATAAAATTTCGTTGTTGATCGTATTTTCGGTCCATGCTATCCTCAGTATCCTTCTATAGAGCCGCATTTTTGTTGCTTCAAGTCTCTTCATAGGAGGGAAGATATCACGTACAGAAACTAAGGACCTACGTACATCAAATTGTCTTTAAATTAAGTGGCGGCAGAAGAATTACCGCTGAACTTTTAAAAGGTAGGCTTAAATATTACTGCAATCGTTAAGTGCAGCGATCAATTTTGAGTTCTTCTGTAGTTTATTGTTGCGTATCGCATACGGCAGCAGTATGCCCCGCAAAAAGAAATCTCCATCAACAGAGGACCAGATTGCAATCAAAAGAACCAAGGCTGCAGCAAAGAAAAGAAAGTCCTGTACTAATGAAAACCCAGATCAAACAGCATCCAATAGAACTTCCATTGCCGAGAATATGCAAAGACTCAAACTCCTGAGTAAACCGAGAAGTTCGCTTGAATGCCGTCCAATATGGCGGCCTTTAAATTGGTTTTAAAATATTTGATATCTATCTATCTATCTATCTATCAGAGGAGGAGGCTGATAAAAAGCGTTCTGTCTGAAAGTTTGATACATTCAGAGTTCATTACTTTCCTCAACCACTTTTATATATATACATATATATATATATATATATTATGAAATGGAGAAAGTCCGACAATTATTTTAAGGCATTTTTATGTTTATACATTCTTTTTATAGATACAAATATTTGAGTAAACGCTCTGTTTATAATAAACAGTATTAACGACATTTACCGGCCTGAATGTCCGAGAAATTTTCACAGAAAATATTCATCCTTTTATATTTACATACGTTCTATCTCTGATACTGAGCACTTTATCCCTTAAATATAGCACACCTTCAAACTATATTTCTTCATGTATATATATATATATATATATATATATATATATATATATATATATATAATGAAATGGACAAAGTTCGACAATTATTTTAAGATATTTTTATGTTTATACATTCTTTTTATAGATACAAATATTTAAGTAAATGCTCTGTTTATAATAAACAGTATTAAACAACATTTACTTTGTCCATTTCATAACGTGTGACGTCATTTGTTTACATTTGGATACGCCATGAGAAGATATGAATGTACGTGATAGAATCACGGAAGATTGTAGTTTAAAGACGGTAAAAATCGACCTTGCTAACCGAACGTTCCCCTGTGGCCGAAACGGTTAAGGCACGTCAGGCTATATGACGGTTCCGTATAGGATACAGGTTTGATTCCTGTCGGAGGACGAATATTTTCTATGAAAATTTCTCGGACATTCAGGTCGGTAAATGATGTTTAATACTGTTTATTATAAAACAGAGCATTTACTTAAATATTTGTATCTATAAAAAGAATGTATAAACATAAAAATGCCTAAATATATATATATATATATATATATATATATATATATATATATACCTCTAAATATCTATCATCCCTTCTACATAGCAGAGGCACGGTGGAGTAATGGATAACGATTTGGGGAATCGGAGAGCTGAGTTGGATTTATGTGATACTACCCTTGGAAAAGGTATGGAACCTCTTCTTCTCTTTCCTCTATGCTACTTACCCTATTCAGGAGTAAATAGTATGAATGGGTTGTATAGCCTTGGGTGGCAACCGGTCTAGGAGAAGGTAATTCTGAATTCAAAACCGGCCTGGAGAGTGTTGGGCTCCGTCACGCGATCTTGAACAAGAAACACAACTTCTACTGCTATACTAATTCCTTGGTATGATGATAAACTACATCCGGTTGCAGGGCCTCCGATCAGGAGATTGTAGGTATTGAGCAGCATGGAAGCAACTCTTAACCCTGTTGGGGTACCAGCTATAGGCAAACAGTGAACAGAAATGAACAGTACATCTTTATAGCAAAATGCCAATCAATGCAACACTAAAAATATGTATAAAAAAACATTTTCATAGTAAAATTACCAATAGACAATTTCATGGTCTACAAACTATATATCTAAAAACAAAAACAAAAAAATACCATTACCCTGAAAGTAAATTTATGTACAAAATATCTGTAGTTGAAAGCATGAAATTGTGTTCAAAATATCAATGTTGGCCTTTTCATATCTATCTATCTATCTATCTATCTATCTATCTATCTATCTATCTATCTATCTATCACATGGTGTTCATCTACCTATCACAGAGCATTCTTTATCTATCTATCTATCTATCACATGGTGTTCATCTACCTATCACAGAGCATTCTTTATCTATCTATCTATCTATCTATCTATCTATCACATGGTGTTCATCTACCTATCACAGAGCATTCTTTATCTATCTATCTATCTATCTATCTATCACATGGTGTTCATCTACCTATCACAGAGCATTCTTATCTATCTATCTATCTATCTATCTATCTATCTATCTATCTATCTATCACATGGTGTTCATCTACCTATCACAGAGCATTCTTATCTATCTATCTATCTATCTATCTATCTATCTATCTATCTATCACATGGTGTTCACCTACCTATCATAGAGCATTCTTATCTATCTATCTATCTATCTATCTATCTATCTATCTATCTATCTATCTATTAGATATATTATTATGCTTGTTTTATTATTGTTTATTAGTCAAATTAGACTACAAAATGGAATGTGAGCTGTCACATATTCTCATGAAGCTGCTCAGTCCTTTTACACCGTCTGGTGGGGAAAAACTTATTCTCCATTCTACGGCCTTTTTCCACAGACTATCGCTACTCACGCTCTAATTCCATGGTAAATATTGTCATGAGCTTCTTTCTTTAGTCCGATCATTATGAACCTTCAAAATTAGGATCCGACATTTTATTTCCATCTAGTGGTATCATCCACATTTCCTCCATATTCAAAATATAATTTGTAGTCGAAAGAACGGCTACTGTGTCGATCAGAGTCCCGCGCGAATGCAATCTTAAAATCTTAACCTATTTAATTCAAAGGTCATATGTTATTTATATTCACAGTCTCCACTTCCTGTCACCCCCCTCTTTCATTCATTAAATACATCCCATTCATCATAACCTTCTAAGCAGTAAGTTTGAGTGACTCTCGAGCCTTGTCTTAGGTGAACATTACTGCAAAAAATAAAAGAAAATCAAATCTTTTTTTCTGTTCTGGTAACTGCTAGTCAGTATCTTTGTCTACTGTTCCTAATGGCAGAAAGAATTTAATAGCAGTAGCAACAAAAACTATGTTTGTCAAAATGGACGCTAAGGTTGAACGCTGTGACTGATTCGAATGAAGAAAGTGTCAAGGGTCTTGTTTCGTTTCCAACCAATTACACGCCAGGAATTGTAAAAACGTAAAGCCGGAAATGAATGCGAGAAAGACAAATAAAATGGCGCGACAAAAAGCGAGAGTCATGGGGAATGCATAGTTTATTAGCGCGACGAAGACTCAGGTCGAATGATGACGTAGCCCCCTCTCTGTGATGGCATAATACATTCAAATTACCTCTACATTCACTGCAGTCTGTCATCCATTTTCCGTCTATTCCACCGACGCTTTGTCTTCTATTCTCGTTTTTCACGAGATCTCGTCTCGCGTAGAAGACAGGATATTAGAAGTCATGCATTTAAATAGTTTCTTGTATCGCCATAAAGGTAAAAAAGAAACAAAATTAAGCAGATCGTTTTCTGTTACACCTCGGATTAGTGCATTGACTAAAGGAACAAGCTACTAACGTAGAAAAGTGTTTTGATCTCACTTTATCACAGAATATATATAAATGCATTTATTCAAAATCTAGGTACTCTCACACATAAATTAGACTCAAGTTGTGATCAAAAAGTATCAGGACTGTTATTACAGTTGGCATTGTTAACCATAAAATCATAACAATGCTTGGAAGGAAAGTGTGTAGAGTGTGGTCGTCTAACCACGCCACCAAGTTTCTACCAGTGGCCATGTTTTGTAAAGCAGTTTTTGACCAAGCACAATATTTCACAGGTCCAACAACCATATATTTGCATGATCTCTCTCCTTGCGGCATTTTTCTCTTCAAAAATCAAATCCCGCTTAAAAAAAAAAGATTTCAAGACATCAAAGAAATCTAAAAGAATGTGACACGGCAGCTACCCGCCACCGCCCAAAAAGGGGGTCTAGGAATGCTCCTATTCCCTATACCTTTTAATCAGACAGTATTATTAAGTAACAGCTTAGAAAATTTTATTTTTCATTCCATAGTATGGCTGTTTAATACGTGGCATCGAAGATCTTATTAGAACAAAAATTAATTAAAGCAATAAAAACGGACACAATTTTTTAAGTCTGTGCGCGTAGTTCCCAAGGTCTTCCCGCTGGATTTATTTAGCATTTACAACAATAGAATTAGAAGTCCTATCAGGATTTATTTTCGGTGGGCGCAATCTTAACAACGTAAAATACACAGATTATACAATGTTGTTGGCAGAAAAAAAATTGCAGGATCTCCTAGACAAGGTAGTAAAAGAAAGCAGGAAGAAAGGACTAACTATCCATGTTAAATTCATTATGAAATATAGTGTAGAAGAAACAATTATGTAAGTGTTGGAATGTTGAAGTCATCAATTATTATTAATCCTTCGTTAGTCACATGTGGTGTTTTGTTAATCACATTTTTTTTAAATACCCGTAATCCTTAGAGGGCCACATGTTTGGTTTGCTTCCTCCCACTACTTTCCTGACTCGATGAGGGGGGTGTGTGTAGCACGTGACTAACACAGGTTTTCTTTCCTCCCTTTACATAATTCGGTCTTTCTTATTCTATCACCGCTCTCTCTCTCTCTCTCTTTACATATTTCTATCATTATCTCTATAATTGAAGAACAAATCTGTTCTCTCTATAAGTCAATAAATTTATCTGACACTGACGTGCGGTGTGTCTACGAAACTTGAAGTCGAAAAATGGAGTTAACAATGACTATAATCTCAACTACAACCGACCTACAATTGCGTTGATGTATTACTATTATTGTTACTAGTGTACCCGTGTCGTCAAAATTGACAACAAAAATGAATGTATTATAAGTAATATGCATTATATTGTAAGTAATTTTCGTTTAAGCCAGTGATTCCCGACGTGATACGCATTCCCCTCCGGTGGGGCGTGGTAATATTTTGGTGGGGCATGCATATGATGTGTACCCTTCGGCTTAATATACCAATAGAATAAGCGGGCAATTATAGAATTAGTCATTAACAGGGAATTGTTTTATAGTGAGATCAAAGTTAATTTTGCATTATTATTTCACGATTAAAATAATCAAAGTATATTACAGAATAAACTTTCATTCAAATATTTTATATTTCTGCCTTTCAGTTCTCTATCATATATTTTGAAACGATATATATGTTTAACTGTCTCGTTTTTTAAATTTTTTTCTCTTTCATGGACGCCATTATCTTTGGAGGCTTGTTTATCTCTATAATTGAAGAATAAATCTCAGCCTGACGTGCAGTGTGTCTATGAAACTTGAAGCCGGAAAATGGAGTTCACAATGACTATAATCTCTACTACAATCTACCTACAACTGTTTTAATATTATTATCCTTGTTGTTACTAGTGTACCCGTGTCGTCAAAATTGACAACAAGAAGGTATGTATTATAAGTAATATGTATTATATTGTAAGTAATTTTTGTTTATGCCAATGATAGGATGACGCTTATTTTGATGAGAACGTTTAGCCTTGTGTTAGTCACATGGGGTATTTTGCTAAATTCTTAAAGTATTCATAATTCCTAGTTGGCGACAGTTTTTTTTTTTTTTGCTTCCTCCAAATATTCCCCTGACTCGGTGAAGCTGTGTAGTATGCCGTGGGAATCAGTTGTAGTTCAGTTTTCAGGGGACTATCTATTTTCAGAAATCTCATGTGACTAACGCAGGATTAAGTAGAAAATAATTTTTGGCATGTATATTGGCAACCAGCTTTAGAAAAGGAAACTCTGAATTAAAACCGATTGGCACTATGCTAAAAATGTGTATACTTGCAGCTGGTGACTGCTTGTGAATCCAAATTCGCACTGAATCTCCTAGTGTGGATTTGCACGTCCGTTGGGATACGACCTCTGGCATGCTTGGTCAGTTTTTGTTCGGATGCGATGTCAGAAAGAGATCAAACTTCCATAGGCAATGAGAGAAACCAACTAAAATTAAATAAAAGCATCTCTAATTAAAAAAAAGACTCAGTTTTATTGTACCATTATTTTACGATTCAGGGAGAATTTTCTGCAGCTGGGCATCCTATTCGACCAAAAGAATTTAACCGTAGCGGTAGTCAAAACGTAACAGCCAGCAGCAGTAGTTGCAACCTAATCAGCAGCTAGGTTAAGTTTAAGGTTCTAAGTTTACTGCAGTAAATTGTCGAAAGCGTTGGTTTGTGCTGGCATAATGGTTGTGAGTTCAATCACTGGGTCGGGCAGTGTGTACGTGCACTCAATGTAAACAGGCGAGCAATAACTAAACAGTACTAAATAAAATAATAACTAAGCGATATACCTAGACATGGGCAGTGGAACAAGAACAGTCTACCCTGACAGATTAGATATATTAGATTAACCAGATCGATATACACCCGAGGAAGGCCGGAGAGCACAACGGCCGAAACGTTGTTATCACAACAAAAAATACGATAAGGACAATATACCGAATATAGTGTAAATTATAACTCCTCATCCTAGAAACCCAGTTAAAAATATTTAAATTATCTAAAATTCATTTTGAATAAAAAATGTTTTAAATTCTCCAAGGAAATCTCCTTATAACAAACATGAACTTGAAGCGATACAAAAAAAATATTTCTAGATATTTCATGAAAAAATATAATAGTATCTTATATATAAAGTACAGTGTATGTGTGTGTGTTTGTTCGTGTGTGTGTCCCAGAAACTCCTCCGCTCCAACTGGTCCGATTCCAATGTTTTATAACTCATCCAAAAGCCTTAGAAAAGTTAGGCGCAGGGAACGATTTTCGTTGAACTCAGATTTAGGGTTGACAGATTATGCGAGGTTAGTAATATATATTAATATATTATACTAACCATTATCGTTGCTTTCATGGTTCAAGGAGAGTAACTCTTATTTTCCTTTTGTATCCAAAATTGCATCTAGCTTAAAATTTTAAGCTAGCTCCTTGGAGGACTCTTGGTTTGGCCATCATCACAATATCTAGGGAGGTGTTAATGCGAGAGGAATCAATACACTACAGAAGAACTCAAAATTGATCGCTTCGTTTAAGTATTGAATTAATGTTTAAGCTTACCTTTTAAAAGTTCAACTATAATTCTTCTACTGACACTTAATTTAACCACTATTTGATGTACGTAGATCCTTTTTTTCCGTACAAACAATTATTTTTATTTAATCTGTAACAGAACAGGGGACAATTTATAAGATAAAAATAATATATTGTAAAGATGAGAAAATAGAAATTAGTTACACATTTAACATTTGAAGAGTTAGAGAAACGTAATTGCTAATTAAGTAAAACCTATATTATAGAATCTATACGAATAAATGTAAAGTTGGAGCTCAACTCTCCCAGCTCTACTGTATATTAATTAACACACATTAATTAACGCAATATCTATAAAATATATATTCTCAACTTCTAAGTAATATCACTCTTCAGGTTTAACTGATTTGTATATTGATTGAAAAAATTATCTCATTAATTAACTGTTTTTCATTAAAGTTCTTTTATTTGATGATTGTTTTGATTTTCATATCAAAAATAGTTCTGTTTAGGAATATCGTCTTATATTGTGCAGAAAAGTGTTTGAAATTTGCATTTCACTTGGCCTTCAACAAGTTGGAATCTATTTGTAAAACTTTCCTTAACTACAACTAGACAGTTTATGAATAAAAAGTTCATTTAAAATTTTTGTTTCAAAGATTTCAAGTACCGTGAAACCTTAGATACCAATTATTTGCGAATTTTGACATAGGATCTCAGGCAGAAGAGTCTTACTAATTAACCCATAGCTGTGGGGAGAAGAGGTGGATTCATACCTTTTCCGAATTTCCGCGTATGTGAAAATAAATAACTCGGCTCGAATTGAAACTCGGCTCTACGATTAACAATTACAAGCCGTTATCCATTACCCCACCCGCACATCCAAGCTTACAGCACCTGGTATTCCCAAGGTTTTTTGTTTTTTTTTATTGTTTTTTTTTGGGGGGGGGGTCTTAAAAGCACATTGATTTGGAAATTCTTGCAAAAATCAGGTATTTTTTGGATTTTAATACAACTTTCAGGACATAATGAAATTATTTTTTAAATATTTCTGTTTTAGAAAAAGTTTATATTTTTTTAACCTTCCACTCGCAATCACTTCGCAAATGAAGATATATTCACTACATGAAACGGTGGCTGGGAGTCATTTTTCTCTATCACTGTACAATCGGTGGCTGGGCATTATTTCTCTACTACCGGTAAAGCAGTGGTCAGGGCTCAAAGGTTTAATAATGTCTCTTATAATGACAAAATTTTGACAAAATATTATTTTTGTTCATTTTCAACATGTGCCCTCTTTTTTTCAGCAGATTCCAGGAGATACCTAAATTAATGATTTCATTCGAGGTTGAAATCTAATTTCTTTTAGTTTTTCTCAAGATTAAACCTTTTTTTCGAACACAAATCTCTTCGTTTTGACATATTTTACGACTGATTTTTATTTTCTTTATAACATTCTTCTAATTTTCATATTTCCAAAAGTGTAAAGATTATGAAAGTCAGTTAAAGATAAGCCAAACCTAGCAGTAGAAACGATTTTGGAATATTTTCAAATGAAAAAAATTAAAAAGAAAAACAATTAAAAATAAATTATAACAATTGCATAAAACTAAAAAGATATTCAGATAGAGTTTTACTCTATGAGTATAAATTACGCAAAAGTATGTATGAATATCGAAATGGGGAGGTTTATATGCGTGTTTTCTTGAGTGTGTAGTGAAGCCTAGGTCTGTGCATGTGTGTGTGTGGGTGTCGCTGTGTGTGTTTGTGTGTGTGCAATTTCATCTTCATTGCGTTGTTTTATGGCAAAGACCCTCATTCCTCCATTGCTGTCCCCGATCGAAATCCCAACGCTATCGGGTCTCCATTTACCAAATGATCCCATTAAAAGCACTGTTGCAAAACTCGTTCCCTTAATGCAATTTGCAAATCACTATTCGTTTTATTGTCAAACGCATTGCAATCAGATATGGAAGCTGTTCTGAATTATCAGGCAGAGAGAATATATATATATATATATATATATATATATATATATATATATATATATATATATATGTGTGTGTGTGTGTGTGTGTGTGTTGTAAATGCCAGCCCACGGGATATTCGATTCTTTTTTTGTTGTTTTTATTACATTTAACCTTGGGAAGTAAATATAGATTAAAAAGATTAAAAATATAGTTTAATATTACAGTGTTTCCGAAAAGCGTTTCCGAAATTCGCTTTCTCAATTTTTAATATCATATTTTCCTTAAAGTAACGACGTTTCGAGGATTTGAGTGTACTGGCCTTCTTCAATTACAGTTAATACCGAATTATACACATCTCTCACCCAAATAGCTGCCCAGAATACAGTAAAAATTTGGATGGAAAAGACGCGGTACCATTAATTTTGGTTGGGATTGCCTGGATTCGGCTGATTTTGGTTGAGATTGACAGTGTTATGTTTATTTTGGATGGGATTGCCAGATTTCTGTAAATTTATGATTTTTTAACTCACCATATATATATATATATATATATATATATATATATATATATATATATATATATATATATATATATAGCAATCTGTCGCCCTCTGAGTGTTGACTTCAATGTTCACTTTTATATTTATATTTACGTACGCTCTATCTCCGATATTGAGCACTTTATCCAATAAATATAACACACCTCAAAACTATGTTTTTTCTTATCTATCTATCTATCTATCTATCTATATATATATATATATATATATATATATATATATATATATATATCTTCAAGCATGTTTGGTTACTTAATCTAGACATATTATGTCCGTCAATTTTTATTTTAAACCTCTCAGCTTCATAGATCATCTTAATGCTGATATTAAACTTATAAAGGAAGGCGCTGTAGTTATTTTCATTTCTTTTATTTTCACAAGTACTTTCAATCTGATCATCTTCAACGGTGAATTGCCAAGACAAAAATTTAATGTAATTAATAGTTGTGATTTTTTTTGTAAATGCTCATAAAGCCTTTCCTATATATATATATATATATATATATATATATATATATATATATATATATATATATATATATATATAATGGAGTCTTCCGCCGATTTCACACACACAAACGCATATATATATATATATATATATATATATATATATATATATGTATGAATATTTTAAAGAAAAACAGACCACTTTAAGGTACCATTATAATAATTTATTTCACCAGAAAAGGACAACGGATCATCAGATAGCACTTCAACAACGAAATGAAACGAATAGAGTTTTAAGGTGTGTTTTATTTATGCGATAAAGTGTTCAATATCAGAGAGAGCGTGTATAAATAAAAAAGTGAACAATGAAGTCAACACTCAAAGTCGATACGCTGTTGCATGATAGACACAATCGTCAGATCACGCAATTTTCAGACCACGCAATCGTCAGACGGGGCCTGACGATTGTGTCTAGACTGAAACAGGCTATCACCTCTGAGTTGTTGACTTCAATGTTTACTTTTATATTTACACACATATATATATAAATATATATACATATATATATATATATATATATATATATATATATATATATATATATATATATATATATTATAAAAATTTATAAATTATATATATTTATTTATATATATTATAAAAATTTATAAATTATATATATTTATATTTATAAAAATGGTAGGGGCATTTACTTTTATATATATATATATATATATATATATATATATATATATATATATATATATATATATATATATATATATAACTGGTAAATATAATTAATATTGTTTATGTAAATGCCCCACCACTTAGCTTTAATTAAACAGTATTAACTATATTTACCGGTTAGATTGTTCCAGAAATTTCCTAAAAAATATGACAGGAATCGAACCTTTAACCCTAATAGGAACCATCATTTGATATGACGTGTTGTTAACCATTCAGCCACAAATGAGGGGCTGATTAGCAAAGGGTATATAAACAGTAATTCGAACTTGGTTAATCAGGTGCTTCTTTGTAACTGAATGGCTAACAGCACGTCAGATCAAATGATCGTTCCCATTAGGCTTATAATAAGCACGGCGGTTAACGGCTCGGATTCAGTTAGAATTCGAATTCCTGTCGAGTTCATTACATTCATTTACATTTACGAGTGGCATGTATGTGATTTTCCAGGAGTTTTCATCGCTTATCTTATCTCTAACAAATCACAAGATTTACAGATGGTTCATGGCCTTCTCTTTTGCAGCTCTTATCCGTTAACTACTTTTTGTCTAATGAAACAAATATACGTTAGTAAATTTTTTTAATTAGCCATAAACGACTCAGCGCAAGAATACTGAGCTGTTCAGCTCGAACATTAAGATTTATCTCAGCGTAATTATCTTCATCATAATGTGTTTGATCATAATGTGCTTGATTATAATGTGTTCGATTATAATTTGTTTGATCATAATGTGTTCGATTATAATGTGTTTGATCCTAATGTGTTCGATCATAATGTGTTCGATCATAATGTGTTTTATCGTCACTAAGTGTTTCATATTTGCGGCCTAGTTTCGTACGAAGTTAAGTTTAGAAAATATCTATTGCTAGCATGAGTACCTTTACCTTGCCCGGACTTTAATGTATAAAATGAATAGAATCACATGTTTTCATTATACTTTGTATCAATTTCTTTAAAAAGACGTTAGCCATCTTTAGTTAGCCAAGGAATTCAAAGTGTTTGTTTCGATGTAATTGGGAATACGTTTATTTTACCTTTTTAAAAAATCGCAAAACCATAAAAATAAACAAACAGTGGATTGAAAATTGAATTAAAATTAATTAGAATTAAATCAAAATTTTACATGCTTTAGTTTATTTCGTTTACGGCATATAAAAACTCGATGGGTTATTTAATGGCGACAACATTTTTATTGCTGGTAATATTTTTTCAAAAATGTATTGCTGGTAATATTTCTTTTTCAAAGATGTATTGCTGGTAATATTTCTGTTTTCAAAAATGTATTGCTGGTAATATTTCTTTTTTCAAAGATGTATTGCTGGTAATATTTCTGTTTTCAAAAATGTATTGCTGGTAAAATTTCTTTTTTTTCAAAATGTAATTCTGGTAATATTTTTTTATTCAAAATGTATTGCTGGCAATATTTCTTTTTTTTCAAAATGTATTGCTGGTAATATTTCTGTTTTCAAAATGTATTGCTGGTAATATTTCTTTTTTTCAAAGATGTATTGTTGGTAATATTTCTTTTTTCAAAAATGTTCTGCTGGTAATAATTTTTCCCAAAATTATTGCTGCTATTATCTACCTATTTTTATTCTTTTCATAGTGTTAACTTTTTATCCACAGCTGGGACCATGACAGATGCTAGCATCCCAAAGTTAAGGTGGACCTACATTTCTCAAAACCTCCTGATCAAACGTCTTACCCAGGGCGCGAATGTAGTTTTATCGTAATAACCAGGGCGCAGATGTAGTTTATCGTCTTACCCACGGCGCAGGTGTAGTTTATAGTCTTACCCAGGGCGCAGATGTAGTTTATAGTCTTACCCAGGGCGCGGATGTAGTTTATAGTCTTACCTAGGACGCGGATGTAGTTTATAGTTTTACCTAGGACGCGGATGTAGTTTATCGTCTTATCCAGGACGCGGATGTAGATTATCGTCTTACCCATGACGTGGATGTAGTTTATCGTCTTACCCAGGTCGTTGATGTAGTTTATCATCATATCCAGCACGGTAAATTTTTACATTTAAGTAATTTTCGGAGATAATTTTTTTCAAAAATGCTTTAATAATATATACAATTACAGCGAAAACCTTTAAGCCTAGGACTTTTTTTTAGTGTCAGTTGCATCATTTATTCGTATTTATTCCTTTTTTAAAGGTCTTTGTGCAACGTGAAGCAAAATCATATCAATCAATAGCTTACCGATTCCAAATTCTGTATTGAAAACCGCTTAAGCCCCGACAACTCTCCTGACAATTTTCGTTTTTTAGAAATATTTACAATTAAGGAAACTGTCGGTCATTCTTTTTATAGTTTAGCAGGAAATATTTTTTGGCATTAAAAGATCTCTCGCAACACATTCGTGCCGAATTACTTTTATAGTCGAACTTCAGCCGCCAGGGACCTACCGTTGGGCCGGCAGTAAGACGCGTACAAGTATATAATCAGTGGACATATAGATGCATCAAGCGCCAAAAGGTGTCCGGAATGAGGAGGAATGATGAAAAATGTCTTTGGAAATGTAGTCGAAGCAGGAACTCTCTATCATTAGTGCTATAAGAGATGATTCCTCTGCTAAAGTCAGCTTATTCTGTCCAGTTACTTGATGATAATTTAAACTATTTTTTTTTATTAAGTTTTGATTTATAGGTAAAAAAGGCCTACTGTTCTTAAATGGTCACCCATCTAAATACTGAGAAACCACATTGTTGTTTAGCAATCGTTGATCTTTTTGTAAATAATGTTTCTAAGTTTATTTGACTGTAAAGCCCGGTGACAATGCAAAGTAGATTGTCTAAAATCAGCGCGTACATACATAGAAACGTATGCACACAAAGCAACATGCACGAACACACACAAACACATGGTATAAAAGCCTGATTTCAATCCCCGTTATATATGCGGTCAGTATAACGAGGATAAAATCACCGAATTATTTGGTATAGCTATTGAGATAAATTTCAATAAAATGAGAAGAAAAAACAATAAGTGATTATTGAACTTCGAACAACAAACCAGCAAAGACAAAAACAAGGAAAAAGTGAACAAAGGGAAAGGAAAAACAACAACAAAAAAACTGTCTTCAGGAATCGATCGAGGAAATTAAAATAACTGTTCATATGACTAAAAAATAGACAAAAATCAAGATATGATACATACATATATCCATAATATACGTCCTTACTATCTTTTTTTAATCCTCATCGGGGATCGTTACTGTCTTGGAAAAGAGCTGTCCTTCTCTCGACCCACTTTGTCTTACTAATTAATTGAATGAATTGAGATTGGCCTTCTCCTAGACTGGTCGCTAACCAAGGTAAAAGAAATCAATCTCTGCTACTCCTCAACTCAAAATCGTTCTTCTACTACACTTTTTCACAATCAAGGCTAAAGTATCCAGTCTGACCTACTATTTAACCCCTAGCTGGAGTAAATCTGGCTACTGAGCCGTAGCTTATCCTCTCTCCTCATAAGCATACCACCATGGGCTAATTGTTTTTCACCGAGATTACTAAGGAGTGCTATCAATCTCGAGTGGACAGAGCTCGTTAGCCTTGGTTGGTAGTCTGTGTAGGAGAAGGATCTCCCTGATTTCAATGATATACTGATATGTATACGTTATATATTGATCATATTGACGCCAAACATTGACATGGTTTTCAAATCTGTAATCTGAATGCGATCGGCACAGAACCGATTTTACATGATCAATTTGTAATGCATAATCACAAAAGCTCAAAAGCTTGTAAAATCCATGATATCCTCGATGCATACATATACACTTTTTCGTCTGGTTTTGAGAAATTCTACCAATCATGAATCTTGAAAATAGATCTTTTTGTCATTTTCACATAAAACAAATAATCGATTACTTCGGCTCCTAACTGACTGGTCTTCGAATAGCGATCGATATTGATCAGCCTGTCCCCAGACTCATATGTCATTCTAATCAACATAAATCACGCTATGTCGTGTTTTGTGGACCTTTCCCAAGAGTATGATGATCCATTAGACCCTGCTTTTATGTACGGCCAATTTATTATTAGCCGTAAGAAGATACTTTCTGTTGTAATTTTACATTTCATGAGTAGAAAAATAATAACTATTTTGAAAATGAATTTTTTTATCATTCCTAATCAATATTATCTTTTGATGTCTTATACACATATATATTTGATGTTCTAGTTTCTATAAAAACAACAATGCTAACTACTGAAATTAAACACCTGTCTGGGCCAAAAATGTGCATTAAAATAATTTGGCAGTTAATGGGTTAAAACAATTTTTATCAAGTTTTGGGGGATTTTTTTTTTATATTCTACTATGGTCTTTTTTCATTGATTTTATGGAGTTACCTACTTACTGGTAAATAATATAGACAGCAGGGCTGAATGTATTGAAGACAATCATTAGATGCCTTCGTTGAGCAGGACTTCAAGCTTGTCATTAAAGGAAAACTTACTTCCCTAAGACTAAAAATCTAAAAAGCAGATTAGTTTATGCTATAAGCTATGCAGAACATAGAAATTAATATTCGATAATATTTTATGATCAGATGAGAGCAAACTAGAATTTTTTAAGTCACATAAAACTCCCAGTATGTATGAAGGAAATTGAATGAACCTCATGAAATAAAAAATACCCTCCACACAATTAAGCATGATGGTGGAAGCATTATGCTTCGGGGGATGTTTCAAAAATAATATAAAACAAAATGAACAAAAGCTGTCTTTGGGGCATCACTGGCATTCTAACATAACAGTGATCAGTAAAATGGCACAGATGGTTATAAAATACTTTGATGACAGCAAAAATAATTGATTGGTGTATCTAGAATCTAGTAAGAGTGAAGAATGGAGTAAAATACCAGTCAGTATGTGGAGTGAGCTTTTAAGAAACTATCAAAAATGATTAAATGCAATAATCAAGAATAAAGCTTATATAATTGATTGTTGAGACAAGAAGGTCAATAATTCTGTCATATGTTAAATGTTTGATGTTTTTTTTTTGGTGTTCAAGGGGATTATTTAGATTGTGTTAATAATAAACAAACAACTAAGAGAAATATAGTTGATTATAAAATCTAAATAAGCCTGCCATCTTGCATAGAAGAGAGTGGGGTGATGCAATGAAAAAAAAAAGGCAAAAGGTTCTGAAGTAATAACTCATCTGCCATGAACATGAACGCGAGTAGCAGGGGGCACTACAATATATAGCCTGACATGCTATATCATTTAGCTACAGAGGAAGATATGAGCGTTCAAGAGAAATCATGGGAAATTTGTTGTTTAAAGACAGTAATTTTTGACTTTGCTAACCAGACACTTCCTCTGTAGCTACCATGTCAGGCTATAAGACGATTCCATGTAGGATACAAGTTTGATTTCTGTCGGAGGGCACTTATTTTCTATGAAATTTTTCGGACATTCAGGCCAGTAAATATAGTTAATAATACTTTTTTATTATAAACAGAACATTTACTTAAATAATTGTCTCTATAGAAATAACATATAAACAGAAAATACATGTGTTACAGAGAGAATGGTTGCTTGCATTAATTAGATCAGAAGAATATTTTTGTGTTAATTTGGCTGCGTGAAACTTAGCCCCAAACATTTAACTTTGGGTATGGTACAAGGTCATCAACGGCAAAATATAAAATAAATAATATTCTTTTTTAGAAAAACAAGAATAAAGCAATTATATAGCAAATATATACAACAATGCGAATGAGAATGTTGTTTAGGACAGAGAGAGAGTTTGTTCCTGTCAGTAAAAGGATTTTCAAAGAATTAATCCGTTCAGATTAATTAATATTTTACATCATAAATTTGTTATAGCTTAATATTGGAGAAAAAGTAAGAGTTCTCTCCCTTTACCTGTTGAATATTGAATATATATTTTTGTTAATGAAACAAAAAGATTGGAAATGTAAGAAGTATTACATGAATTAAAGTTGATTCAACAAATGAATGAAGTCTTTTGAAGAAAGTAAGTTGTGTTCTTCCAGGAAAGCCTGTTGTAATCGAAATTGGTAAATGAATTGTTGGTTGATATCAAAAGTTTAATTTTGTGTTTAAAAGATAAACTTTTAGCTTATAACTTTTGAGTTTTGAGTAAATTGTGCATTTAAATTTAAAACATTAAGAATCTTAAGATAGTTGAGTCTAAATAAGTTTGCGTTAAGTTATGTTCAAAGTTGCTTTTTGAATAAAATGTTTGTTTGGCAAACTGTATGTTCTTTAAGTAGAATTCTTGTTGTCAAGATAAAAACTGTAGATGTTAAATTTGAAGTGTAGTTTGTTGGTAAGTGAGTGAATTCAAAGTTTGGGATTATGTTAGGAAATCTAACTTAGAAAGTTCAAAGATTTGAACAGCGTGAATTTGTTTAGCAAATTGTTTGATGCCACAAAGCTCATTGTTAATAGTTGAATAAGTTTCTGTTGCTTGTAATTGATGAGATAAGAGATGTTCAATGTTCGTATGTACATGTATGTGTGTGCGTGTCTCATAGCGTTTGCCCTTAAGGGACAAATGTAATCTCTCTGATGTTACATCTTGTGTGTGAGAGAAGGCAAAAGGATAATGTAGATGCCAGCGTGAATTTTGTATTTTTGATGCCACAAAGCTCATTTTAAAGTTGAATAAGTTTCTGTTGCTTGTAATCACGTGTTAGGCTCGAAACACAAGTTTTTGACAGTAAATTAATTTTAGCTGTGCAGACATAGTGGAGAACATGATATTAAGATTAACTGACCAATCAGGAGTCAGAGAACAATCAAGGCTCTGTGATCAATTTTTTTTTTTTTTTTTACAGATTTTGTCGATTGCAGTGCTATTATGTCATTATGTCATAAATGTATTGGAATCGTTTTTTAACCAATGGAATTTTCCTAAATAAATTGATTATATACATCAGAAAAACAAAATCCTTTTGTTTACAAATGATTATAAAAAATATTTTATGCTGGGAAAAAAAAATAAAACCCTATTCAAATATTTGTTAAAAAAGTAAGTTTAACGGATTAAATTTGCTAATTTTCCTTTCATAAAAAGTTTTAGAAATATATATTTGTCATTTTTGCATAAATTTTAAAAAGGAAAAATAAAACTTTTGTTTTACAAATATCTAAAAAAAAAAAAAACGAACGCCGTGGCTTTACGTCCTCCCGAGTCGATCGATTTTTTTTCGGAAAAAAATTCGTCGACCCGGGATATTCCAATCAAATTTCTGTCTGAAATACACCAAAGTATTTTGCTTATCGGATATACTAAAAAATTTAATGATTAAATTTTTTTAAATCCTTTCATTTTTAAAAGCTAAATACGGTAAGGTCCTTTACGTATACCAAATTCCTGCTGAATTTTCGACACGGGCTCTTTATACAGAAAGTTTTCATTTTTAAAACAATATTCTAAAAACTTTAAATGAAATAATTTTTCGGGGATCTACAAGCCAAATCATGTCCTCCCAATCGAAAACAAAAACGCCGGAACACTGGTTCTTTTCGTATACCAAATTCTTCCTTACTGAAAACAGGGCTTGTTATTTATTTGCATCCATTTTTTAATGTACATACACAATTCAAATAAAACAGGGCTTTTTTATTTGCTTTTTTTACCCACAACTACCTTTTCCTCAGACCACAAGTTGAGTGGAAAACAATAACAATGCATCATCTCGGCGTGAGTAAATAAATACATTCCCTCTGACAGTTCGACAGAATCTGGCAGGAGAGCCCCACGCCTCTTCCCAACCCAGCAGTGTCAAGTGTCCAGTTTTTGGGTGTTAGTAGCTGCGCCTCAAAGGTTAACAACGGCTTTACCAGTGGACCGTGGAACTTCTGAGAGGAGGGAATGGTTAACCTCAACATCTGCGGTGCGACAGAAATAAGGTAATGTTTGATTTTGAAGTTTTTTCTTAGTTTTCATTTGTTTTTTAAATGCTCACGTAACACTTAATTAATATTCAACATACAACAAAAAACAAAACACGCCACTATTTTCCATTCATCACACATACATACACATTTATTTGAAGTATAAAAACACGTTTATTCTTTCGAAAATACGCACACGCACTTCTTTTATGAATGATAATGAAAACAATACGCCACTAAAAGTTTTCCCCCCATTCATAGGTCCGCACACACATTATGTACACTACACATGAAGTGATGAATGATAAAATTAAAAATAACATGGAAAAGCTTAGTGAGGTATTTATTTCCGAAATTTCAAACTAAAAGAATTCAGTTTTGATTAAAGAGAAAATAATTTTTTCTGTAGTAGACACATGCACTTCCGACAAAAAAGGAAAATAAATTTATTAATATATTAATATTAAAAAGTAAAATAAAAGTAGTACTTACATCGCTGATTGGATTAAGTTAATGAGTTGACGACGGTCAAAATAAGTTGTTTTTTTTTTTTGTCTTTTTCTTCTTTTTGTATGAAACTGAGTTTTGCTTACGTTTCGCCGGAAACTTTGTCGTAAATATGAGGCTTGTTTGATACAAAAAATTTCGTCATGCCTTCTTTCAGTTGAATTCATTATTGTCCATTGGTAGAGTAGCATATAATGTGTAATTGTTTGGCTACTTGAGACTAACCATCAGTTACACACAAAACCCCACTTCAATGGAATCGTCTACTGATTTTCTCAGAAACAAATCGATTTCCTAGAAACGATATTTTTCCGAGAAACGTTGTTTTTCTGAGAAACAAAAAAATATTTCCAGAAATAATGCAGTCACTTTTCAATTTTAATGAGGAACGTTCCTCATTCTTTTTTCACCCACTCCATTTTTTTAGGTGTGGTAAAAAGAGGAAGACTGTGTTCTGCCAATAATGTTTTTTTTTCATTATTACAGCCAAAGATTCATATATGATGAAAAATGGATTTAAATCTAACGTCTTTATCCACTGAGCCATATTGGGACTTATAGACCTAGTTCATTTTTTACCAGTGCTCATATTGCAATTTCTTGTTAATATTATTGCATTTTTTACCAGAGCTTGTATTGCAATTTTTTGTTGTTATTCATTGCGTCTCTCTAGTACTCCTTATTACTCGTTCCCATCAGCTTTGCCATGCGTGATACAAGCTTAAGCGATCGTGTATCTTTCGATACATGACTGATGAGGCAGATTTTTTCCCCGCAATAGGTTGCCATTTCTTTCTGCAGTAGACCATTTGCTATCCAAGGCTATAGAACCTGATCTGTCCTGCTATTTTTTCCCATAGCTGAGGGGAAAAGAAGAGGTTTCAAGGGTATGGCGTCTTGGCAGATGGAGCACTACTATCAGGAGTTACACGTTAGACCTGTAAAAACTGTTGTATAGCCGTATCGGTAGGAGTACCCCTCGCCTTCCTCAGGGCTCTCTTAAAAGTATCCACAAAAAAATGCTCTGCCTGTCCATTACTTCTTGGGTGATATGGCGCCGTGGTAATATTGTAAGAATCCTTCTACTCGGTTTTTCGTTGAAAGTTAAAATTTGGAGTATCGGGATTCAATACATTAACAAAATATCGTTACAGGGTCGCTCGTAATTTGGCCGTCTAAATTAATCAAACGCTTTTCATTGAAGGAATAAAATTCAGTAGAAAAGACGACGTAGTTTCAACAAATAAACATTGATTTAATTAACGATAGGAATATACACAGTTGATAATAGATTGGAAAGTAATGTCTTTTGTTTGGGTTGATAAAGTTCTGAAATAAAATATAAACTGTCTTTGTGTACGTGTGTGAGAAACGATAAAATGTTGTGATATGTGTGTTTGTATGAAAAGTCAACATGTGTTTGCGTGATACATAGTAAAAACGGATACGAGAGATATGGATTGTTTCTTACTGTTGGCGGTGATGCCGTGGTCTGGAGTTTGTCAACGCTGTCGTTTTTGACATGAGGCCATGAAGGTCATCGGCGAGAGGTGTGTGTAGCTTGCTGGCAGCCGCGTGTATATTGTTTTGGGAACGGATTTCGTATGTTTTTATACACTTTTTCCGAACAATATCGGCTCCAGAATTAAATTATTTATTTATTTCTAATTGGCCCTAAGAAGTCACGTGGTATGTCTTCTACTACGTCCGTACGATATTTGGTCGGTATCTACCTAAAAATGATGATGACTAATACAACAAACATTCTGATTTGTAATCTATGATTTTATTAGTGTGTTTTAAGATGTAAGTGTTTTCTTAAGTGTGATTGGTTTATAAATATTGTAGTTGATATTTTAGTGGACACGATACATTCATACATAACTTTAATTAAATTATAGTTAGTAACCAAATTTCAGATGATAAATTAACCCGTAATAGACCAAAAATTAAAACGACACTATTTTCCCAACCATGTAACAACAAAAAAAATCCTTCATGTTTTAACCAAAGACATACCTAATTCAGTCATTAAAATCTACTTTCAAAATCTACCAAACACTAACTGATTAAGAGAATCATGACAAATAATTTACCTATTAAAATGCACATTATGCCAGAAACAATATGTGGGAAAATCTAAATTTACCATTTCTTCTCCAGAATTAATAATTATGGGAATCAATCAAGTTTGCTCTCCATGAAAGATTATTACATATATAACAATTTCCACCTTGAAAAACATGATTTTTTAAAATTAATGCAAAATTCACTATAATTGAAAAAATCTAAAATTTTTGCTGATATTCTTCCTTAGAAAAAACAAGAGGAACATTTTTCAACAAATGGATTTTTAGCACCTCTAAACACTTTTCCAAAAGTTATGGACCACAGATTTAACACAGACAAAATTAATATTTTTAACCCAATAAATCAAGTTTATACATACATTTCTTCGTGAAGTTTTAAGACAGACATACTAAACAGAGGTTTTGAGGTCAAACACTTATACAATCAACTTCTTCACACCTACACACACACACACACACACACACACACACACACACACACAAATCAAAACAAATCCACATCCCTTTATTCCATTTGGAATAAAACTGTCATAATGACCAAGGATTTTTGAAAGTCTGGAATTTCAGTGATAAATAACAAATCAAAACGACAGATAAGGTTCACTTTCTTCAGAGACAGTCATTCACTCCTGTAGTTCACTGCTACTGACAAGCAGGTATTTTTCTCCTGATGATGGCCATTGCCGACCGAAACTATTCGAGGAATTAATTGAAATAATAAAACAAAAGGTATTAATATACAACCAAGTGTGTCTGAAAATTCTAAGTTTTTAATATTTTTATTGTACAAAACACACACACACACATACATACACACACACACACACACACACACACACACACATATATATATATATGTATATATATATATATATATATAAAACAATGAATCATTCATGCAAAAAGTAAAGTTAATGATACAAAACTTTCATCGAATGATTAGTTTTTTTAATACAAAAAATTAAAATTTTGTTAGTGAAAAGGATTTCGCCATTAATATATATATATATAATTTTGGTGTAGATAGATATTGATAGATTAGATAGATAGATAATTTTATTTTAATATTTACGAGAGAGAGGGAGAGAAAATATTCAATTCCACAACCTGACACAAAACAAAAATAAAATAAATAAAATAAAATAAGAAAGATTCTAATAATATCCTCGACTATCGTTGGGGTTATCTGGGTTAGTGGTAATGATGTTTAGATCCCGAAACCCTGTCTGATCTGCGGTTCATCTTCTGATGAAGGCTTTCTGGTGGTGGGGGGGCACTGACGCTGTTTTTTGATGCCGTAGATAGTCCTAACAGCTGCTCATTACCCATTAGTAAGAATACAAAGGTCGTCAGTATTTCTGTTCCAAAGCATTTTTCTTACGTTATCAGTATCTACTAATTTCTACTCGTTAACAAATCCGCAGAGGCACGAGACCTGAAGCGGGGAAATTATCCGACTGCCAAGGGAGATAACTACACTACGACGCTATAATCACTCCCAATCCCTTTAAAGAGAGTAAAACCGAGTGGCCTATGAAATTGAATTGTCTGAGTGGAACTGTGCGAAACTGCCGATATCCTTTGAAGCATGAAGAAAATGGAAGGAAACCACATATATTTCTAATGATTCTCCAATCTATTCCATCCTTCTCTCTTTTTCTGTTTCTTCAAAGGAAAGCCGTTCAAGGCAATTTCAATCTAGAGATTTTCGATAATTCTCTAAGCAGATAATGCACGGATTTAAGACTGGTACAGACGAATGAATTCACTTGTATATTGTTATAACTGAATATATTTAATCGTCCCGTTTGTGAACTGATCAAAAAGTATCGGGACTGTTGCTATGGTAAAGGAATTAAAGTAAATATTTTTGCAACTGCCGTTTGGCATAGATAGTCCTAGAACTCTGCAATATATGTACACTAAGAATAACGTTCTGTATACTTCCGTTGTTTATAGCAGTGTTTGGAAAGAACGTGTGTAGTGTGTGGTTGTCACATTACACCACAGAGGTTCCATCAGTGACCATAGCAGCAATTTTGGGCTAAGAATATTCCCCGGGTCCGAAAATCACTGTATTCACTAGTTCTTGCCATTTGCGACATTTTCGACCTTTCAAATATCAATTCCGTTGTTTATAGCAGTGCTTGGAAGGAACGTGTGTAGAGTGGGGTCGTCTCACTACGCCACAGATGTTCCGTCAGTCACAATGGCAGGGAAACTTGAGCAGAGAATAATAGGTGACCAACTGTGGGTCTATGATTATGACTCCGAAACCGAGGCTCAGTCTTCGCAGTAGAAGTCTCCAACCCCTTTGAGACCGAAGAAAGCAGAAATGAGTCGATGTCATATGAAGACACTGTTGACAGTTTTCTTTGATTACCAGGCATTGTTCATCATGGTTATGCTCCTCCTGGTCAGGCAGCAAACAAGAAGTATTACTTTGACGTGTTGCGCCGTTTGCAGAGTGCTGTTCGCTCGAAAAGGAGAGAATTACACACTTGTCTTTTCAGCGCAGCTTATGCTGCACTTTTTGGCCAAGTACACACTCCCTAGTTCCAACAATCACAATATCCTCCAGATATCGCCCCACGCGATATTTTCCCCTTTCCAAAAATAAAATCCTATTTGAAAAGAACAAGATTTCAAGACATCGAGGCAATCCAAGTGAATGCGATAAGACGGCTGTTCGTTATCCCCAAAATAAATTCTAGAAATGATTACATCAATAGAAAAGACGATGAATAAAGTGCATGGCTTCAGAAATGAATTAATTTCAAGGAGATTAAATGTATAATTAATATGAGTAGTAGTTTTCTTTTTATTGCGCTAGTCCCGATACTTTTTTTGCCTTAATATTCGTATATATATATATATATATATATATATATATATATATATATATATATATATATAGTTTATGAAAAACTAGGTAATCCGTATGGGTAAACCTAAGGAGGATATAATCCATAGAGCTCAATGTAAATCCAGAGCAAATAATTTAAATAAAAACAGACAATAATTTAGGTTCCATGTAATAAATTATTTCACCACAGCCCTTTTAAAGGACTGCAATCAGACTTTAAAAAATATAGTTAAAATAAATAAAAATTTTTAAACCGTTTAAATGTAATCAATGTCTATTCATTTTGCCATTCTCTCTCCCCTACTTCCTCACTTCGTTAATTTACATATGTTTAATACGGCCCGTCAAAAATGTGTAAATTTTCTTTTCATTTTTCTTTGGAAGTAAAATGTTGCTCAACTGCTTTCTCGAGAACCTGTACTTTATAAAGCTCCATAAGTTTTCTATGAGGTTCAGGTCAGGAGATTGGGGCGGCCATGTCATAAAACTTATCTGCTTCTCATCAAGTTATTCCTTCATTAATTTTGATTTTTTTTCAATTCATTATCCTGCATAAAAATGAGTTTGGTGGGGTCGATTTGCACCCTTTCAGCAGAAGGGAGCAGACAAGATTCTAAAATTCTTTTGTACTGCTCGCCCCTGAGGGTTTTTCCAATAGGTTTTAAGAAACCAGTTCCATGAAAAGAAAAGCATCCTCAGAACATTATACTGAACGGATGTGACAGTACTTACTGCTAAATTCAAAGAGCTTTCAAATTGTTTCTTCGGATTTTTTAGATCACTTATCCTTTGAATTTAGCTCAACTTTCGTTTCATCGGAAAAGAGAATATTTAGTAAAAAAAAAATCAGGAGAGTCACTTTTATCGAACATACTGTATATATATATATATATATATATATATATATATATATATATATATATATATATATATAAAAAATTTTTATAACATAAGTATGTTATAAAATCACTAAATTAAATACAAAAATAGCCATTTTGTTTCAACACACTCATGTCTTATCAAGTGATGATGTTGAAGATAAAATAAATGGTTTTTAAATTGAGTTTCAGATTAATTAACGATCCTACACTAGGGGGACATTGTTACAAAAGCTAGAATAACCAATCAAAAACCAAGTATAGAAAGATTCAAAAGCTTGACAACGAAATCATGTTATAACAGCTATTCAGATCTTTGAAATACGTGTAATATTAAAAATACTTGTATATATATATATGTGTGTGTGTGTGTGTGTGTGTGTGTGTGTGTGTGTGTGTGTATTTTTCTCAGATTATTTCTGATGATAAGACAATTTGAATAAAAAGAAAAAAACACGATTGTAAAATATATTTCTTTCTCATTGCCGACGTGTTTCGTCAATCTGACTTCATCAAGGCAAGTTTAAAAGCGAAATATTTCTAGTTACATTAAATTCAAAAATAAAGGTAACGCGCCTGTGCAAGCCTCGTTCTGGATGTTGGTAACTTTTTTTTAATGTTTACTTATGATGCATTTCGTCCTTCAGGTCTTCATCCTCCTTCAGGTTTTCGCTTATTGTTTTGTTTATTATTGACTAAGTCTTTTATTTTTTGGCTGTAGTAGTGAAATTTTTAGAATAACTCATTCCAAAAAGCTATTCCAAAAATTTCGCTTGAAGATGATACTGAGCTTGATACTTTAATTCAATTTAATTTTTATAATTAAATTGAAGTTTTTGAAACATGAGAGTGATGGAATCATATTGAAACATGAGAGCGATGGAATCATATTTTTTAAAATAATTATAATTTAGACTACTTATGTATTGAGCACTGTTTTTTTAAAAAAATTAAAACAAAAATACTAAAGAACTTCAGATTATTAACCTAATGTGTACTTTCCTATTTTTCTATATATATACATACAAACGCTCAAACACACACACACACACAAAAACAAAACACACACACACACACACACACACACAAGATATATATATATATATATATATATATATATATATATATATATATATATATATATATATTATATTTGTAAATGAGAAAATTGCCCAAATTGTGTAATAGTAAGATTGTTTAATTTTTAGGTTAAGCTTTGAACAAATGTATCTTAGAAATGATTAAAGATATCTTACTGGAATTCCCTGAGGTTTTCATAACACTATTGGACACTAACTTGAACAATAAGTATATATTTATCTCTCAGTTGAAATGACGATCCCTTTTGCTACTGTGACCTTCTCATTCATTTTTCCTCAAAACTGTTCCCTCTTTTATAAACTTATGTGCCGTTCTCTTCATGGTTCTTGAATGGACTTTGAAGATGGAAGCCAGAGTATGAATGTTGGTATCATTACTGAAAGCCTGAATGATCTTTTTCCTCTCATCTTTGTTCAGTTGGGAAGACAGTGTGTCTAACAAGAAACAATTTTAACCTGTTCTCTTTCCAGCTAAATAACTGAAAGGGTTTTCAGTGATTCATGCGTCAAATGGTACCAAGCTTGTTAACCATTTTATGTGAAAACCAGGTAGAAAGAAATTCAATTAGTTTAATGGATTTTAGATATTAAACATTTTGTGGGATGGACAATTATGCATGCTGTTAGACGATTTGGACAATTCTGCTGTTATACCCGGTATATATATATATATATATATATAATCGACTCTCCCGTCGAGATTCGACATATGAGGGTCAAGCAGATCAGTTTCCAGGAAACCGACAGCCCGACACCGGCACATGAGATTTGATTATAGTGGTGAAGGTTTCGTGCAGGACCATCCACACTTTTTGAAGGGACGAATACAGAGACCTGGTGCACTAAGTGCCACAAGTTCCCCAAACGACCCTCCGCAGGTTTTGAATTCAGAGTTGTCCTTCTCCTGGACCAGCTGCCATCCAAGGCTATAGAACCCAGTCTGTCCTGCTATTTTACCCATAGCTGGAGGGAGAGAAAGAGGATTCATACCTTTCCCAAGGATATATATATATATATATATGTTAAGAAATGGACAAGGTCCGACAATTTATTTATTAAAGACATTTTTATTTATGTTTAACGTTGTTATTTTATAGATACAAGTATTTAAGCAAATGCTCTGTTTAATATAAACATATATTAAATAACATTTACCGGCCTGAATGTCCATAGAAATTTTCATAGAAAATATTCGTTCATTTTACACAATTCGAACCTGCATCCTATACGGAACATCATATACGCTGACATGCCTTAACCACAAGGTTTGAATTTATAGAATTAAAGGTAAATTTACAATCTTCCATAAATCTTCGTGGAATCATATATTCATAACTGCTCTAAATCGAATGTAAACAAATGACGTCATATGTTAAGAAATGGACAAAATCCGACAATTTATTTATTAAAAAGACATTTTTATTTATGTTTAACGTTGTTATTTTATAGATACAAGTATTTAAGCAAATGCTCTGTTTAAAATAAAATGAAAAATAACATTTCTATGAACGAATATTTTTATATGAAAATTTTTTCAGGCCGGTAAATGTTATTTAAATATTATTTAAAAATATCTAAAACAGAGCATTTGCTTAAATACTTGTATCTATAAAAAAAAAAACGTTAAACATAAATAAAAAAAATGTCTTTAATAAATAAATTGTCGGACCTTGTCCATTTCTTAACATATGACGTCATTTGTTTACATTCGATACGCCAGAGCAGTTATGAATGTACGAGATTCATGGAAGATTGTAGTTTATAACAGTAAATTCGACCTTGTCTACCATAAGGTTCATGGTGGCCGAGTGGTTAAGGCATGTCAGCGTATATGACAGTTCCGTATAGGATGCAGGTTCGAATCCTGTCTATGAACGAATATTTTCTATGAAAATTTCTCGGACATTCAGGCCGGTAAATGTTATTTAATACTGTTTATCTTAAACAGAGCATTTGCTTAAATACTTGTATCTATAAAATAACAACGTTAAACATAAATAAAAATGTCTTTAATAAATATATATATATATATATATATATGTATATATATATGTCTGTGTGTGTAGGAATTATGATAATTCAATTCCTGGGATGACTGTGAAGGCAAAGTTTGCTGACCTGGTCGATATTTTCAACATCTGTTTATTTTGCAATTCTTGACTCCATAGTGCCATTATTGGAACTTGATTTACAGCGCATCTTCCAGTTATCCCTCGTCAATAAAAAAAATGAAAAATTCCTTTTTTACCCAATGATGTTTTTTGTTGATTTTTTGTCAGAAGGATAAAACCACTAGACTATTCCTTTTCATTTTCATGTATGTTATTTTCATTCACGATCGATTTCATCACGATTCTTCTGTTTAGCTTGGAGAGTAATTTTACATTTTTATTTATCAAAGTATATTCCCATAGATTTATAACAACCTCGGAGAATTCCAGTAAGATATCTTTAATAATTTCTAAGATACAACGATCCAAATCTTAATCTAACTATTGGACAATTTTCCTCTGATACCCGGCATATATATATGGGAATTATGACAATTTAATTCCTGAGATGACTGTGAAGGCAAAGTTTGCCTACCCGGTCGATATTGGCTGTTATCACCATCTTATTATTCTCCTTGTAAGGTTTTGCAATTTTTGATTCCATAACGCCATTACGGTAAACATTATTGGAACTTGCTTTACAGCGTATCTTCGATTATCACGTGTTACTAGATGTCAGAGTTCTCAAGAAATCTTTGTCTTTTGAGGACATTTGCCATTTTAGAAATAAAGGCTCACTCAGCTGAATAAAATAGATGTTGGTTTCAATCCCACCCTCATCATATTTAGAGGCAAATCTTACAGATGGTGGGATTTCTCCCTAGTCCATAAAAAAAAAATGAAAAATTCCTGGTTTTCCCCAATGATGTCTTTTTCTTTTTTGTTTTTGTTAACTTGAAGTCAGAAGGAATTAACCACTTGACTGTATTCCTTTTTCGTATGAACACTATTTCTATTTTGCAAACGTTTTACTTTGCAACTGTCTTGTCACGGATTATTTCGCTGTCCTTTTCTCATTGATATTGAGAATTGTGTCAGTTGTGCCTGCTTCCTCAACGAATGCTCTAAACCCCAGCTAATTTTGCTACAAATGTGAAAAGAACACAAGAGAAAGATCTCCAATACTCTACAAAAAAATCAACATATCCACAAGTAATTGTAAAAGAAAGTTCGAACTCCCAGTAAATGATAACTGCTTCTGAACCAAATTTAATAGTTTAAGCTAGTGTAAGATTCGAAAGAAACATAGAGAAAGTTATATAGGAATAACAAAAGTTTTTAAGTAGGGAGACTGCTCGCCTAAAACAGCATTTAACAACAAAAATAGTCATCATATTGTAAAACAATATGGAAACCCGAAAATACAAATGAAAAAGTAACAAAAACAAACGAAAACTAAAAAAACAAAAAAAAAACAGCAAAAAAAAACAAAACAAAAAAAACAGCACCAGCCTGCAACAACATATTAAAATATTTGCATTGAGGATAAAATAGAAATAATCAATTTCCAAAACTATATTATCTCCTAAACAAAACTTCATACGCCATTTCCACATGCAAATACGAAAACAAATTACTACTTTTAACAACATCCCTAACTCATTAAAAGGAGTCCATCGGAAATCGATGATAACTCAATCTAGGTACCTTACGCAGGTTGGTATGATTGCAGTCATTTATGCTGACCCATACCAACTTTCTCTTCTTATCCCAGGACACACAAGTGTGTGAAGTCTGAGGAGAGAAAACAGGCCATAGGGGATGCTAGATAATGCCAGATAGTACTGATTTATTACCTGGCTTCTATTTTTATTTTATAAGTGACGACTATTATCAACTCTGTCTCATTAGGATTTGAAGGTGGCAGTCATAGTCAGCGACCACAAGTTAATTAGTGTCTGCACAGTTTTTTTTTATTTCAATTTTGTTGCTTGAAAATCAAGTTATTGTGAAACTGACAAACCATTTTTAAGAATGCGACGAAAATTTTAAAAAATCTTTACAAAAAAATTTTAAATGTCGGTCTTCCTCTTACTGTTACAGCTCAGACCAGATCCAGGTTCTAATCAAACGCCCGTGTCTTAAAAATCACACTTCGGCCAAATCGTTATTCACAATTAAAAAACAAAACAATGTCTAGCAGTAAATCAAATTTAAATCCTTGGTTGTAACCGACTGCTATAAGCTGAGATCATGCGTAGATGCACATTCTAACGGGTGTCTTCCCTGTCCGTTCTTCGAGACCCGCTTCGTCTCTCTCTGGATGTCTTTTTGCGCTACTAGTCAATGTTAGAGATAGCCTGTTTCTTTGTTGTGTCTTCTGCGTCTAAATATCAATTTGTCTTCATTCGGAGATTTCTCTTTGTCTGGGGTGTTTGTTAAAGACCTCTTCGCGATATTGATAACCATCGGTCGAAAATAAATGTTCCCAATCCATATTTGCGACAAGTCCAGCTTTTTTAAATTTAACAAACCCTCGACTGACTGATATTGCAATACTCTACAACGGCCTATCTATAAGTTGTAATTATCGATCATTACCAATCAAAATATGGCAAAAATTGAATGGGGCGACCAAGAATGATCAACATAAGACATTATAGAGAACCTGACACGAAAAGAAATGAAGAAGAAGCGTGATCGGTCTGTACAAGCAATTAAAGAAAGCAGATGAATCTATTGAAGTAGTAATTCATTTAATTTGCAATATTTCTATTTCAGAGAATATTTGAAACAGGGATAATCATTAAAAGTAACGTTTAAAGAAATAAAATATCGGATAAAAAAATAAATCCATTAATGCTTTAGAAATTCGTTTATTTACATTCTGGATATGAAACTGAGTAGCTATGGGTGCTCGAGAAAAAAAAACAGAGCGAAAATGGGTGCATTCCTTAATCGGGAAAATAGAACCTTGACTCTCAATTTTTGTGGTCGACGGGTTAAGAGCACACCAGATCAAATGGTAATTTTTCTTACAAAGAGGGGACGCATGTTCGAACACTACTGACGACCACATTATAGAGCCCTCATTTCGATAGACGTAATACAAACTGTTTAAAATAAGAACGAGGGGTTTATTTCAAACATGGGCATCCATTAAAAATAAAGTTTGAAGTAATATACCGGGTGTAACAGCAAAATTGTGCAAATCGTGTAACAGCAAAATTGTCCAAGTGTTAGATTAAAATTTGAACAGGTGTGTCTTAGAAATGATTAAAGATATCTTACTGGAATCCTTCGAGGTTTTTATAACTCTATTGGACTCTGAACAATGAGAATGTATAATTACTAAGTTTAACAGAAGTATCGAGATAAAATCGTTCATGAACGAAAATATCATTAATCATATCTAAGAATAGGAAGCTCCTGGAGGATTGAAATAATGTTCAAATATATATATATATATATATATATATATATATATATATATATATATTATGCGAGGATCATTTTTTAACTTATTCAAGATTATCTTCGGCCTGTTTAACATTCTAACCTTCTGTCGTGGACTAACAAGGTGCCTAACAGGTTTTACGTGCGATTTCATTTTCAAGTCATTTCACTCCTCTTATGACTGTCAGAGCTGAAACTTCTCTCTTACGTGTCAAACGTCTTATGGATTGAGTTGAATCTTTTCTAATTGATGTCTTCAGCTCTGAGTTGAAATGATCATTCCTCTTCCTGTTGTGATTTCTTGATACAGTTTTCTTCTCTTCTGTTCCCTCTTTTTGACTTTATCATTCTCTTGATGGTTCTAGAATGGACTTTGAAGATGGAAGCTAGAGTATGAATTTTGATATAATTTCTGAAGGCTTAAATGATGTTTTTTCCTCTCACCATTGCTCAGTTGGGAAGACATAGCGGGCTGACGCAAAACAATTTTAACCCGTACGCTTTCTAGCTAAATAACTCAAAGGTTGTTTTTTTTTAATGATTCTTACGACAAATGGTGTCAGGATGCCGAAACGTCTTAACCGAAAACCTGAAAAAAGAAATTCAATTAGTTTTTTTTTTTTTTCAGATTTTAAACATTTTGTGGGATGGGCAATTATCGCGTGTTGTTACCCTCATTTGGACAATTTTGCTGTTACACTTACATATATACATATATATATATATACAAAGAATAATCACACATAGAATTAATCAGAAGTATCAATGCGATTATTGGCGACATCCATCGCTAGAAAACACAATATATGCATTAAAATCCTGTTCATCCATAGTGCGAGTTTTGATCCTTGAAGAAAAACTTGTTGTCTGTAGTTTTTCAGTTTATTTGATGTTAAAATATATATATATATGGGGTGTGTGGGGGTTTAGTGTGGGGTGTGTATGCGTATAGCCGTGGTATAACGGGAAATATTGGTAAAGCGAAATAAAAAGTTCAGCTCATTTTCCGAATTGAATAAGAGATAATAATTGAACTGATACTAGATATTTGGTTCATATCGAAGATCAATATCCTTTCTCATTTCCCGATTATTCGCACCTTCAATCAAACTTCAACTATTTATTCTCGATCTTTATCTATTAATTCTGATTCGTTATAGCAATCAGTATGTCTCTCTGGTCCGCTTTAGTTTGTTATTCTCTCTCTTTCTCTCTTCTCTGTCTGTCTGTTTCTCTCACTGTCTGTCTCTCTGTCTCTGTCTCTCTCTCTCTCTATATATATATATATATATAAAGAGAGAGTGAGTTAGATATAGATAAACAGATAGATTGTTAGATAGATTTGTATATCAAAGAATATATATATGGAGAGAGAATACATACACACACACAGACACATATATATATATATATGTGTGTGTGTGTGTGTGTGTGTAACTGTCAAAAGATTTGTCAAAATATATGTATATAACTGTCAAAAAATTTGAATTTGTAGGTCTGATGATTTGGATCGTGATTACGATTCCAATGTAATAAATTATAACCATGGAATATTGGTGTTTGAGCCTTTTATATTATATTCATACTCTGTCCTGGACATTGAGTTCTAACAAAGATTCTATCCTCTTTTGGAATTTATATATATATATATATATATATATATATATATATATATATATATATATAGATAGATGAGAGAGAGAGAGAGAGAGAGAGAGAGATAGAACATATTTATTCATGTATATATTTTTATATGTTACATCCTTGTGCAAATTAACTGAAACAAACGCTTTAGTTTCCTTTCTTTCAACATACCGTCAGTTTTAGACCCCCAGATTACGTCATTTAGAGTGGTGTGCAGTAATATGAATCTATTTTCAGTGTGTATGATGACATTTGTTTGGTCTTGAAAAATATTGCGTCATCAGATTTTAATCACGCCCAGGCACTATTGTCTCGACTGTTGATTAGTTGTCCCACAATCACTGTCTGCGATGGACGTTATTTCAAGGAAGCGCACGAAAATTGTAACTCTGCAAGAACACACTGGCAAGCCTTACCAGTGAGTAAATCAAAGTACTATAAACTGGCCCTGAAACTCTCTTGATTTAAATCCAATCGAAAATCTGTGGTCAATCTGCAAGGGACGATTTCGTGGAATAGACATACGAAGTACTAACATGCGCACTGGGTCATGTTTCATTGGAAAAATACGAAAAAAATTAAATAATAACTGAATTATTCGTTTTGTTTGAATTAATTTGCACAAGGATGTATACGTCTTTATATATATGTATTTTTGTAATATATTGTTATATATAAAATTAAATGTATTATTTTCATGTCATGTATGGACTATTCCCGTGTTTTTTCAGTTTTAATATATAACGTTGTATCCAGGTAACTTTGAATCTGTTCTAAATCACATTTTCTAACATATTACAAAAGCAGGAGAGATTCTGCAATCGCTTGTGACATCTGGCGGAAATAGTTTCGTGTGGTTTATATATAAAGATTACTTATCTTTTTTTTTATTTTTCCTTTTTACCCTATATAAAACATGAGTGAAAATTTTGGTACAAATTTTCGTAACAATTCACTTTAACAACTGTCCAACCAGAGTAAATAATCATATTGAGTAGCAAGGGTAGCATGTGATCAGGCATTATTCTGCTGGAAAAGCACACGGTCATCCCTTTGAAAGAAGTTTAGTAAAAAGGGTTGAAAATTATTCTGGACATATTAGGTTGGAAAGAAATTCTTGTTATAACTTTGTCACATTGGTGGTATTTTTCAGTTCATTCAGTAAAATGATCAATAATCTTTATGTTATTTTTTTTTTTTTTTGTAGATTACTTTGTATTAGAGTAAGTAAATTTTGTATCCAAATGAATTCAGATAGGGACCATATAGGATATTGTACTGTCAAAATTTAAAAAGGACTCTTTAGCTAAGAAAGTAGCAAGAAATATTCGTCCCGCCTATGGAAATAAAGCATTAGTATCTGTCTATATTACGGAGATGAGGTATTATGTACATTATTTACATTATTGGGATTATTGTCCTCATATTTGTCGCCATATTTATTACAACGTTTCGGCCTTTCAGTATCTGTCTATATTTCTGGGATGAGGTATTATGTACACTATTTACATTATTCGGACTATTGTCCTCAGTTGTTAGTTATCTCCTGTTAATTCCTCTCTCCAAGTTCTCCACTGCCTTAACCGGGTATTGAACTCACACTCTTTGGATCCTGTCAATGCAAATGTCATCTATTAAACATGGCGTGTGGAACTAGAACAGTCTACCCCAGTGAGCGAAGTAAAGGGTTCAGTTCGACATTCCAATCCCCTGAAGAAGGCCGGAGCGTACAGCAGCCGAAACGTTCTAATAAATATGGCGACCAAGACGAGGAGAATAGTCCGAATAATGTAAATAAAAAATTAGTCTTCGGGCATTTTAGCAATGATTTGACCAGTTTCTGCAAGGAGATTTTCTCTCGAAGATTTCCTTGATTTTCCCATCGAAGTTCTATCAATATTAAGAATCTGCAAATTTTAGTTACGGAAAAATCTAATGAAACACCACGAGGTTTGGCAAAGAAGTTCACTTCAAGTTAGACATCAATCATAAGAAACCTTCATGAGTTCGGCAACGTCTATATTTGATCAACGGGTCATCATTATTTAACTGCTTCACAGATTTGTCAAATAGATGTTCTCTGCTCGTAGACGTGCTGCCGAAACCTTCCTGTGTATTAATAAAATAAAAACGACAATGGTTATTAGCTGCAGTAAAGCAAAATGCATCCCAAACTAAGATTAGACACCAGAAAATGCTGAAAGAGCAATTTTGTTATCTATCATAAAACACTGAAGGAAACGAAAGAGTTAATGGAAAACGAAACAGTTAATAGAAAAACGAAACAGTAAATAGAAAAACGAAACAGTTAATGTTAATTGTAGGCTATTGGAAATATTGCAGAAAATTTTGCAGAAATCGGCCATTATTGGTTCATCTTAATAGTATATTGCATTTACACGATTATACAAACCATATATATTTCGACTTACCCAGGAAAATATTTTACTGCTAAATACGGAAGTTTTAATTATTTCACCCCATGCAAGGCAATAAAGGCAATAAGACAAGGTTACTAAGCGTTAGTGAGTAGGAGAGAAGAAAAAAGGAAAGTGAGGATAATAAAAGAACAAGAATTTTAAGACAGAATATAACGATTGAGATTATATTTAAATTTTTGAATATCAAAGTTGAATGAGGAGAGTTCCACAAACGAGAAGTACGCTAAAAGAAACTATTAACAGAGAACTTACGGTTACATCTAACCATTTAAACTGTAAAATGAGACCTTACCGCTAATCTAGTACTGCGCTTAAATTCATAAAGTCTATGTAAGTTCATCCGAAAAATTACCACGAAAGTATTTATAGAAAAGGCATAGAGAAGCTACGTTACGACGGTAGGAGGGTGACTGAAGATGAGATGCCAGATCAGGAATAATAAAGCTGCAGATTATTATTTGGATTTTTATCAAGAGTGTTTAAATGTATACCAGGAAAAACAGATCATTTTTGGCAGCAATATTCTAAGCAGGGACGAAAGGTAGATTTATAAATATACAAGATAGATTCTGGAGAGAAAAATTCTCTATCATAGCAATTGATTAAAAAAATCATTTTACTTCATGTCAGTGGAAAATGCTTGCCAGATAAGCCGCAATAAATCACTCTCCTGGAGGTTTAGAAACAGCCATTCTAGCGGAAGGCGGAAAGGGGTTTCTTAGATGATTTACCATCTTACTCTTCTGACCTTACTCCATCTGGCTACCATCATTTCAGATCCCCGAAGCTTTTGGGGAAGCAAAAGAGGTTATTCATTTTGAAGACACTGGTACTGAATGCTTCTTTGCATCGAAACATTATCTATCTTGACCATATTTGACTGCAGTACTCTAAGCATGGACGAATAGTAGATTTATATATATGTAAGATAGATTAAGAACAACACGAGGGGAAGTGAAAAAATTAGGCGTGGCTGACCACATATGGAGAGAGAAAGAACATCACCGCCCTCTGTGGGATCAGGTTGAGATCATAGACAAAGAACACCATTGGAAAATTCGTAAACTTAAGGAATCAGCACATATGCTAGGCCACAAAAATCTCCTGAGCCGACCAAGCATAGAAATGAATACAATATGGGAACCAGTAATAAGGATTGCCACAGAAAAGCGATAACAACAAAAATTGAAATATGAGCTCTTGTAAAAAACATGTAATGATAACAGCAAAAATTACAATATGAGCACTGGTAAAAAATGATTACTGAAAACATTAGGTTTATAATACCCAGAAATTCATACACAGATGTCCTCAAGGACACATGTCACAGTGGATAAAGGCGTTGGGTAGATCCAGTGACAGGACCCAAAATTGAGTTCAATACCTGGTTAAATGGAGAACCGGTTACAGGAGATAACTGATAACTGACATCCATCAAACATGGCACGTGGAACTAGAACAGTCTACCCCAACGAGCGAAATAAAGGGTTCAGTTTGACATTACAAACACCTGAAGAAGCCTGGAGTGTACAACAGCCGAAACGTTATAATATATATATCGACAAAGATAAGGACAATAGTCCGAATAATGTAAATAAGAACAAAGATGTATTCGTTTCTTTTCCGTCTTCAAATGAAACTAAGTTTTCTTTCCATGACGCTGTTCAACCATATTTCCATAAATATTTAAATTAATGAGCGAAAGTTGTTTTTATCATTCTGCCAAAATTTCAAACTATGTATATCAGAAAAAAGACAAATATTGGAAGATATCCTTCCCAAGTCTTTTTCTTCTGTATGAAGTGTCTTTTCAGGAATTGAGCGATCATGAATCGCCATAACTTCCTGTCCTTAGCAAACTCACCAAATTTTTGACTTTTTAAAATAACTCCTAATTTTTAAAATGTCACCCATTTACACAAGCTGGAAAGGGAGGCTATGCGCTGCTATCTCTGTTCCTCTTGTCTTCAATCAATCCTGTCAGTGTCAAATTTAACAAACCCTTTTCCGTCCTGGGTATGACGATAAACTACAGGAGGTTTTGAGGAATTGGGACACCTCTTAATTGCTGGTGTTTTCAGGTCCACCCTGACGCGGGGTGGTAGCAATTGTTTGGGTCCCAGCTATGGGCAAATAGTTAACCCCCCAAGCTGAGGTAAAAATATTATGAAAAGTGTAAAAATAGGTTTTAATACCAGAAATTATTGCAAGAAATAAATTTTTCAAGGAAAAATCTATTACCAGCAATATATTTTTGAAAAAAGAAATATTACCAGAAATAAATTTTTAAAATAATATTACTAGCTAAACATTTTTGAGGAAAAAATATTACCAGAATTAGATTTTTGCCAAAACAAAATATTACCAGGAAAAAAGCCGTAGGCATTAAATAACCCACTGAGGTGTTGATATGCCGTAAAACAAACCAAACCAAATCAAACCAAAACAAATTCTCCTTTCCTTATTATGTACCATAGAAACTGTCTCTTTCTGAATCTACTTATGGGTGTCCATTTTCTCTAGAACTTCAACGATGATCAAATTTTCCGTCCATTCTCAGTGACAGGAGCCAAAGAGTGTGAGTTCAATCCCCGGTTAAGGCAGTGGAGAACTTTCAGAGGGAAATTAAGAGGAGTTAACTGATAACTGACATCCATTAAACATGGCACGTGGAACTAGTGAGCGAAATAAAGGGTTAAGTTCGACATTCCAACGACCTGAAGAAGGCCGGAGTGTACAATGGTCGAAATGTTGTAATAAATATGGCGACAAAGATGAGGACAATCGACCGAATAATGTAATTAGTTTACATAATGCGTCATCTCAGAAATATAGACAGATATGGAAAGGCCGAAACGTTGTAATAAATATGGCGGCAAAGATGAGGACAATAGCCCGAATAATGTAAATAGTGGACATAATACCTCATCTCAGAAATATAGACAGATACTGAAAGGCCGAAACGTTGTAATAAATATGGAGACAAAGATGAGGACAATAGTCCGAATAATGTAAATAGTGTACATAATACCTCATCTCAGAAATATAGACAGATACTGAAAGGCCGAAACGTTGTAATAAATATGGCGACAAAGATGAGGACAATAGTCAGAATAATGTAAATAGTCTACGTAATACCTCATCTCAGAAATATAGACAGAAACTGAAAGGCCGAAACGTTGTATTAAATATGGCGACAAAGATGAGGACAATAGTCCGAATAATGTAAATAGTCTACGTAATACCTCATCTCAGAAATATAGACAGATACTAAACGCTAGGGATTCTATTAACAATATCTGCTTTATTTTTTTAAATTTACTGGACTACGTATTTGTTAAGCAAAAATGATCTGTGTTAACACACACACACACACATACAAACATTTGTGAATACACACACACACATTGTATATATATATGTGTACAAAAATGTGTGTGATGAGTTTTTTTGTGTTATCATATAAATAAGATCAAATTTACTCAGTATGTAAAATATTTTTAAAAACTGATAGACATATTTTCGGAAATGGTCTGCTTTTAAAAGATTCCTCATATCGTAAAGAAAAAAAAGTTATCTGTCCGATGCCATACAAGTTAAATGACCAAAACTTGCATTTCATTCACTTTTGCTCCATAGAAAAGGAATTGAGTTAAATTTTGAAGGAAATGAAAAACTTTACATAAACACTGAGTAATTTTCCTAATGTTTCAAATTCCGTTTAAAAGGTTTCTAAAAGCGTCAGAAAAAAAAAAAAAAGAAAGAAAGAAAACACAGCATAGAATAGTCTGGCAAAAGTATCTTAAAATAAAGATCCTAAGTATACAGAGACGAGGAAGGCAAGTGTGGTGGAAGAAAGAAAGGAGCGAAGAGTTAAGACAGAAAGTGGAAATACGGTTAATAGGGAATAATGACAGGAAGAAGTTAGAAAAAAAAAATTAAGAAAAGTATAGACGGAACTTTTAATATAAATTTGCTGACAGTTTTGAAAATTCGGAACGAGACTTTGGACAATTTATAGACAATTTTGATTTAGATTTACGCCAAACATAGCTGAATTTAACAAAACATGTTGAAATGGTGTCTTGTTGCATAAATATGCCGATATTAGGTACTATAAAAAATATTAAAACATGGACTTTGGACAGTTTATCGACAATTTTGATTTAGATTTACGCTAAACTTTACTGAATTTAACAAAACATGTTTAAATTATTTCTTGTTGCATAAAAATGCCTATATTAGGTACTCTAAAAAAGATCAAAACTTGGACTTTGGACAGTTTATCGACAATTTTGATTTAGATTTACGCTAAACTTAGCTGAATTTAACAAAACATGTTGAAATGGTGTCTTGTTGCATAAAAATGCCTATATTAATTATTCTGAAAAAGATCAAAACATGGACTTTGGACAATTTATCGACAGTTTTGATTTGTATGAGCAAAACTCATTCGAAAATTTATATTTAATGTTTTTCAAATTGATAGAATTATTTATGTATCATTTGCGGGAGGGTAATTTCCTAAACGTGACAATCAATTATAATCATGCACGAGATTTTTTGAAGAATGAGGAATGCTATAAAAATTGGCTTTTAAAATATTTTAATTTAAACATTTTTTTAAAAATTAACATTTTTTTTTTGCGCCTGACGTGTCTGGACACAAGGCCTAGGTGTAGTCCTATGTTACTCATGGGACTGAAACTCTTCGTTCCGTTTATACCACATACGTCTATAAAGTTGTTCTATTAACTGCTTTTTGCAATACGTTGTATTTGAAAAAAAGATCCAAGAAAGAGATAATTCACCTGAAACTTATCCTGATGGTCAGGAGAGTCGGTATGACTTGCTAGGGGGGGGGGTCAACAATTAAAGAATCTGATCAACTTCCGTTAACAAATAACAAAAATAAATATTATAACACTTTGTGAAATTTTTTTATACATAAAGAATAGAAAATGTTAATTCCTAACATTTTGCTTATTAAAAGAAGACAAGAAAAAAGACGCGGTAAGAAGATTTGTCGGCAATACAGACATATGCTCATCAACATGTGATTATCGTAATTTCAGCAGTTGTTTCAGAGTCTGGGATTTTCTTAGACGAGCTGGATTTTTACAATGTCTTCGATGTATGGATAAAGATGATGTTTTTTAAATTAATATTCTTCTTTAAATTTCAAAAAAAAATAACTCAAAATGATATTTGACAATCGAAGCATTTTAACATAAACACACTGAATGCCAAATTATTCATTCCACTGAATATTGAATATTAAATATAAATATATTTATAATTCTCGACACCCACAAGTAAATATAGACATATATATATATATAGTGGCGGTTACCACTTGTTGGGGGGTTCATGGCGTGGCTGTTATGTTGTTGATAGAAAATAGACGTAGAAGAAACGCATGTAAGGTTCAGATTCTCCTTTTACGATTTTCCTACATAAAAAGGTTGGACTTTGATTAAGTCCAAAGAAGAAGGCAAAAAAAAAAACAAAACACAAGACCGATAATATATGTATATAAATAAATATATATTAATAACAAATTACAATACATGGAAACAGTACAAAAATTTTAAATGTGTGTGAATATTCTGTATGTGCGTGCGTGTTGAATATTCTGTATGTGCGTGCGTGTGAATATTGTTTAAGTGTTTTCACGCTATCCCTTTTATTAGCGACTATTTTCGAGGTTGATATCTGAAATCCTCAATTTTGAACAGAGAATTTACCTCAAAGTGTCAGTGCACAGGCCTGAAAAAAAAAAAGATAGAGGCTAAGAATTTCATATTATTTATAGCCAGGGAAGAGATGCCACTGGTGAAAGGGTTAACGGAGGTGAAGGAGGAGTTAACTTTTAGACGTTTAAATCTTCCTCGCTTTCATGATGAGGAAAATATTTAAAATTAATATATTATGGTAATGAATTGATGGCAACACAAGTTAATAACTGTTTTATTGTCGCTTGATAAATCGTTTATGTTTGTAGTCCTATGATAGTCAAATGAACTAGTGCCGTGACTATCACGAGACAAATAGAACTTCCAATGTTTAACCAACTCCTTCTGCGCCCATGCTGTGTTTGAAAAATCCACAGAAAAGATAACGCAATTCGCCCAGAAATTATCCTATTCATCAGAATAGTCGAATATATATATTATATATATATAAATAAATTAAAAGAATCAAGACTTTTTATATATATATATATATATATATATATATATATATATATATATATATATATATATAAAAAGAAAAACAGACCACTTTAAGGTACCATTATAATAATTTATTTCACCAGAGCCCTTTTAAAGTACGCCGGGTAATCAGATAGCCCTTCCAACAATGAAATGAGACGAAAAATGAAATTAAAATTGATGGGTAGTGTAAGTTTTTGAAATTTAACAGAGAGTGTAAAAGGAGTAGTTAAAGAGACATGGTAGAGTATAGGGAGGGATTAATTTCCTATCTCTGTCAAGTATACTTTGTATTGGGGGAGGAGGAGTGAACGGACCTTGACCTATTTAGACGGTTAGCTTAACGGAAGTGATATATTGAAATGAGAGGGGAGAAGGGAGAAAAGAAAAAGGAAAAAGAAAGAAGAGGGAGAGGGAACTAAAGAGAAAGAGGCTGTAATTCGGTTTTAGCAATTTAAGTAAAAAATAGATTTTAATACTTGATAGTAATTTAGATGTCTAAAAAAACGAATAAATTAATTTGATGTTTGCTATCAATTTAAATATTTTTAAAATTTTTTTTTAGGGAATTAATATAAGTTAAACACTATATTTATTAACACATTTATAGAGAACATATTAAAAAATATTTTAAATTATAATAGTTTGTTTACCCGACCGATCGTATATTTTTTTAATATTGTAAAAAATAGTTATATATTAAAATCTTTAAATCTAATTTATGAATGCAATTTGTAATTATTTTTATATGAGTAATCTTTTTTACTTAAATATTAGCTCTGGATTTCCATTGGGCTCTGAGGATTTCATCTTTTGAAGATTAAAATACGGATTACCAAGTTCTTCATAACTTATTTATATATATATATATATATATATATATATATATATATATATATATATATATATATATATATAAATATATATATATATATATAGTCGAGGAATTTAAATGGAATAATAATAAAAAAAAAATCTAAGAATATTAATCTACAACCCATTTCATGTGTTTAAAGATTTTTTTTTTTTTATTTTCTTATTGTTCAAAATATATATATATATATATATATATATATATATATATATATATATATATATATTGTGTGTGTGTGTGTGTGTGTGTGTGTGTGTGTGTGTTAGTGCGTTTTGACCAAAAGTTTCTAATTGTCCAAGTGCATTTTGTCTTTTGTTAAAGAATAAAATAAATTAAATTAAATTCAAATTCCGTTAGGTAATGGTCTACATCTTTGAAATTAAAAAAATTTGAAGTTTTTCCTCATGTCTATGATATCAAGTGGCCGTGATGTTAATTTTGAAATTTAAAAAAAGTCTTTATATGATGCTGTGTGTCATGGCAATTCAATTTGAAAAAATATCAACAAAAAATACTGATCCACTCATATGACACAAATAAGTTGTCAGTCCTCTAAAACATAACTTATTTAAATGAAAAATGGCAGTCGCTTTTAAATTTGTAAGATCCGTCAACTCAAAATGATATTTGACACGAAGCTTTTGATCTTCCAACATAAACACATTGAATGCCAGATTTTTCATTCCACTGAATATTGAACATTAAAGGAAAACTTTAAAATTTTCGACACCCACAACTAAATATAGACGTTTAAATCTTTTCCCTCTCAATTTTCAAAAGGGTGCTATCCATTTTTTAGGATGGTAATGAATGCAGTTAACACAAAAATTAAAAACATTTTTATCGTTTGATGATCATTTATATACATAGTCCAAATGCTAGTCATATATATACGTATATGAATGGTTTTATTCCGTGAATACAACATACATATACGACTAGTTGTTTTGTCAAGTCCTTTTGCATCCATGCTGTATTTGAAAGTTCCACAGAAGGAAGAATTTTTCCTGGTGGTTACAACTTAAAGAAACAAGCAACTCTCCTTTAACAAATAACAAAAATCTTTGTGGTAACACGATTGTGAAACAATGCGTGAAGAATAGAATATTTTAATTTCTGCCAGTTGGTTATTGAAAGATAGTTCTTTTCAATATTCGTTAATGTCGCCAAATAGGAGAGAAGAAAGACACGGGGAGAAGTTTTGTCGGTAGTTCGGACTTAGGCTGATCAGCATATGAGCAATTTTTGTAATTGGTTGGTTCAGAGTCTGGGACTTTCTCCAATGAGACGGGTCTTCACAATGTCTTCTGCTGGCTGGAGTGAATCTGTTGTCAAAGGGGAAAAGTTATGCATCTTGACTTATAATTTCCATCTACATAATTGATTTAATGGAACTATGAACTTCATTATTTATGGACGAAAGTTAAAGAACAAAAAGACTTGTGATTGGTGATCCAATTAAAAACGATTTCGTGTCATTTTCAATTGGTATAAACATAACATAGTTTTTAAATAATTTACAGAAGTCGAATAAAAATTTTAAAAAATACTAAGATAAATTCCTGATTCGACATTTGCTTTTTATTTCTTTATTCTAGTTGGCCGATTAATCGTTATTTTAGATAATCATATAAACCAAATATATATATATATATATATATATATATATATATATATATATATATATATATATATATGTGTGTGTGTGTGTGATGTGTGAAAGTATATATAAATATAAATAAATATATATGTATAATTATTTATATATTATATGTGTTCGTACTTATTAGAAAATCAATATCAGAGATAGAGCTAACATATTTGGTTGGATAGATGTGAGTTTGTGACCCTGGGTTTCACGCTTTAAATATCGTCAGACAAACTGATTAAATGTTTTAAAAATTCCAAAGTCTAATAAGACGAATGAGATGGAAGGCATATTTCTCCCTTCAACGACCCAAAAAAACCAAATTTTGTGAAAAACCCATTGAGACATTCAACTTTAATACAAAAGTCCACCAATATTATAGGAAAAATGTTAAAATTCATGAATATTTATATTATAAATATAGTTAGAATATTGAAATTCAAAAACTCATAAACAATTTCCAGAAAAAATCATTTTCGAAAGGAAAAAAATAATCAAAACCATAAGGTATTCATTTTGGCATGAATAAAACCACAAATATATATACTATATAACCTACAGGTTAAATCAACTCTTAACCAACAAAATTTCACAAACTACAAAAAAAAAAAACATGAACACAATAAACATTATAAAACTGAAATTGCCAAAAATATAGCCACCAAATTGAATATAGAACCAAAAAAAAACAAACACTAGCTGAACAACATGCTTTCATCACGGCAAAGGACCATAAAATCACATTCATAGAAAAACCCAAAACATTCAGACTAATCAATCAACCCAATTTAGAGCGAGATTTTTTTTTTAAAAGAAGATCCTAGAAAATATCAACACCAGCCTTTTTGAAAAATTAAAACATAACCAAAGGAAGAAAAACAAAAGGTATCATAAAGGATTGGTTCAAAACAATATATTCAACAAATTTAAAAAATCCACTTTCATCCAAAAAGACGACATTGTATATTTTTCCTTCCATTACAGAAATATATTAAATGAAACATAACAGAAATAATCAAAAACCACAAATTTGAAAAACAACCTATAAAAATGTAAAAAAAATCCAATATGCAACTGCATAAACAGAACAACATGTCCACATTTGGAAATTGAATTTACGAACACTATAAATCAGAGATAATTTTTCAAAACAACAGTATGACTACATTAATTTTTAAGGTATAAAATATAAAAAATTTAAAACAAACAAAAATTTTTTTTTTTCAACAAGAAATATTCAAACAGCAAAACATTTTTCTACATACATATGGCACACAAAAAGAAAAAAAATCACACCAACAATAAAAATTTAATATTGAAAAAAAGTTGCCTACAACATTAATTAAAATGCCTACTTACATATTGCATATACTAAAAATATAGCAATAATATCACATTAAACCGCAAAAGAACTAATAAACAAAAAGATCAGATATAATCTTTAAATGTATTCATGAGAACAAGTACCTATTATCCGAATTCATTTTAAAAATAAACTGAAAAACAGAAATAAATCCAACAAAAATAATCACAACAACCATAATTTCAAGATACCATCAAAATAAAACATTCTATCATTATTATTATTACAAAACCATTAAAAATCAATTTTAAATATTTACTAAAAATTTTGTAACAATATTATCATTACCACCAACCCACAAACCATCACTTACACATCACATCTACTAATTAACATATAAAACTCAAAATCTTTTAAAAATTACTTATATGGCATATTTAATAAATGTACCATTAAAATGCAATATGATTACAAATATAATTTCCATATGTAACCATGAGAATAAACAAACTATTAAAAAACTTTAATATAATAACAATAATAATTTTTGTAATTAAAATATTAAAATTATAGCAAATATCCAACAAAGACCATAATTTTACACAGAATACCTATTATCAGGATTTATACCAAAATAAATTAATACATAAACAAAATAAAACAAAATAAAAATAAAATACCAACAACCACTTTTTAGTTCAAGCTTACCACCACTATAACTACATTCATGGTTTTATCATTCTCCCACCACCGTTACTAATCATTTCTACCAATTTAAATTTCACCAATTTATTAACAACTATTATATTATCATTGTCTCCAATCCCTTGAAACATTACTATCACATCATATCATATAGACCCGTTATTAAATTAAATACCCTAAAAATCCCACCATTGAATATTAAACTAAACATCACCATATAAATTATCCAATAAGGATTACAAATTTCTACCTGTTACATATACACAGTCACCAAAAAAACAAATAACCAGATTTAAATATAACATATATAAACATATAAATTTTTTTTTAAAAATATATATAAATAATAATAATTTTTTACCTATCATAATTTTATACAAACCCCACCACATAAATATACATACATGCGAGGAAATATTTTTCAGCGGAAAAATATAAAATATGACATGTATATTCAGTAACGAGACATTTCCGCCACAATTCCAATGAAATTTTAAATTTCAACATACAAATGCGTATGTATAGATATAACACCACCCGTATACATACATAATGTCATATCCGAAACTGCCCACATATGTTTATATATGTATGAGTCCTGACGGACGACCAAAGTATATATATGTGTCTGCATACATCGATGTTTGCGTTAGTACGATGAATGACAAAACGACGAAATTTCCCCACCACTTCCATATAAAACACCAATACACGCAATCTACATAAACCCAAATTTTTTAAAAAATTAATCAGTTTGTCTGACGATCGCTAAAGCATGAAAACCCAGGGTCACAAACTCACATCTATCCAACCAAATATATATATATATATATATATATATATATATATATATATATATATATATTACAAATATAATCATATGTAAACAATTAGCAATATTAATGCAATTATTTTATGAAATCCTTTCATAATCCTCATAATTATAAGCATTATACTACTTTCGTAATTTACTGAATGATGGGAACCTTATGTATAAAATGGATATGGCGTATTTTTTTAATTCAGCTAGTACTTTCATCATCGGGCTGTATTTTCTTTTCTTTAGAATCAAAACTGGGAGACGAAATAAATATGTTTTTCCGACCAAAAGGTGTTTTTAAGAATGAGCTATTTATTAACGGTTATGTAGTGTTGGAGCGTGCAGGTTGCAACGCTAAAGTTAAAATATTTCAAGAGAGAATTTTTATGAATTTTGTAATTTGGAAAATCCAGGAATTTTTATAAGAGTTTTTCAGTTAATATGACATGAACAAAGTAGATAGTTCAATTAACAATTGATATGTCTTAGAAGTTTTTTTCTCAGGAATTTTTTAGGCGGATCAATTGCTTTTCTGAACATAATAAAATACAAAATATATGCTGCCTTTAACCATATGTTTTGAAATGGCCTATATTATAATGTTCATATATATATATATATATATATATATAAGACCTTATTTTAGTTTATATATATATATAAATATAAGTTAAAAATCATTTCACACTAAAATTCCATGGATATCTAATTTATTACATTGAATCGTAAAACCGATTCAATTCATCAAACCTACAAATTCAAAATTTTCCATGAATTGATCACATTATGATTCCAATGTAATAAATTTTAACCAATGAATATTTGTGTTTGAGCAAAAGTTTAAATTATTATACTAGAGTAGAGCCAGGCGTTGCCCAATGGGATAGTCTTATTATTTTTAGATTCATTTTAATTTACAATCATAAAAGACTGAAAAAAAAAAATTGACAATGATTATTATAAAGGTTGACGGACAAGTTTTAAGACAATTAAGTTTTTTTGTTTTGTTTTGTATTTTTTTTTTTTTTTTTACGAATGGGTCAAACCAAAACTCAAACAAAAACATTGTTTTCAATCGTTAGAATTTTCGTATAAACAATGGTCTTGTAAATGGAATTTTTAAAGCATTCTGAATGGAAAAATAAAGAAAAGTGTGCAAGACAATAAGAAACACTACATGCACCACCAAAAAAAAAAAAAATATTTAATTTTAGATGTAGTCCTGAATCGTTTTATTGAAATCAGTTGAAAAAAATGTAGGAAACTAATAAATATATCAACGTACAAACACACAACACACACACACAGACACACAATCACACACACACACACACACACACACAAAAGAATTTTTATAATTTTATGATGATTATATTATATATTTGATTTAAATATCTTTTATTTAGCATTCTAAATTAAAACTCAAAATTAATAAATCCTATAAAAAATATAAACTCCATTTGAATGATATCGAGTTAATTAAAAATGCAAAGGGATGAACACATATGAGTGGGATGTCAATCCAAAAATTTTCGAAGCCAAACTAAATCACATACATTATTTCTCATACCATGTCCCTCTATATATTTATTTTAACTACTTTTATTTAGCATTCTGTTCAGGAAAATCACATTCTAAATCCTGTATAAAAATATTTTTCATTTGAACATATCAAGTCAGTGTAAAAATGCAAAAAGGAATCACCTTTTCTGAGTGGGATTTCATTTTCAAAATTTCTTCTGCAAAATGGGGATCACATATTTATTTCAAACAATGTCCTCTATATATTTAATTTAACAACTTTTTTTAAAATTCTGTTAAGAATTAAATTAATTACTAAATTTTTTAAAAAAAAATTTTTCCATTTGAACATATCGAATCAGCGTAAAAATGCAAGGGAATTGGTTCATATGAATCAAATTTCAATTAAATTTTCCATTTTTAAAAAATGGGGGATTAAATGCTCATCCCATGTCACTCTATATATTTATTTTAACTACTTTTATTTAGCATTGTGTTCAGGAGAAACTCACTTATAAATCCAGTATAAAAATATTTTCCATTTGAAAAAACCTCAGTCAGTGTTTTTGAAAAATTCGTTTTTAATCATAAATTCAAAAATTGAACACATTTTTCAATGCAAAATTTTATTTAATTTGTAATGGGATCATATAAAATTGCTCATCCCATATCCCTCTATATATGTATTTTAACTACTTTTATTTAGCATTCTGTTCAGGAAAATCTGTCTTCTAAATCCTGTATGAAAATATTTCCCATTTGAACAGATCGAGAAAATCTCACTTTTAAATCCTGTATAAAAATATTTTTCATTTGAACAGATCGATATATAAAAAAATGCAAAGGCGTAAATTTATATTTAGTTAAATTCAATTCAAAAATTTTTTTGGGCGCAAAATGGGTTAGTTTTCATTGTCATCCGATGACCCTTTATATTTTTATTTTAGTTTTATTTAAAATCATTCGGTTCAGGAAAAATCTCACTTATAAATCCTGTATAAAAATATTTTTCATTTAACATTTCTAGAAATATAAAATGTAAAGGATTATCACCTTATTTTTTGGGAATTCAATGCAAAATATAGTTCTGAGCGCAAACTGGTGGATCTCATTAAATTTGGCATCCAATGAACCTTCATATTTTTATTTTAAACTACTTTTATTTAGCATTCGGCTTAGAAAAATGTCACTTTTAAATCCTGTATAAAAATATATTTCATTTGAACAGATCGATATATATGTAAATGCAAAGGAATATATCTATGATAGAATTCAATTAAAATTTTCTGGGCGCAAATGGGTGATCGCTTACTATTTGTCATCCAATGAACCTTTATATTTTATTTTTAACTACTTTTATTCAGAATTCGGTTCAGGAAAATCACTTTTAAATTATATGAAAAATATTTTAATTTGAACAGATTTATATTTAATGTAAATTTAAAGGAATCAACTTATATGATGGGAATTCAATGAAAAACTTTGAGCGCAAAGTGGGGGATTTATAACTTACATTTGCCATCCCAGGACCTTTTTATTTTTATTTTAACTACTTTTATTTAGCATTTTTTTCAGGAAAATAAAATTGTTCTTTAAATGGCTGTTATAAAAATATTTTTTAGTGGCTTAACAGATATATATAGTTGCAAAATATTAGGAATCACCTTATATGAGTATATAATTCAATGCCTTTTTTCTGGTGCAAAGTTAGTGGATCGCTTACTATTTGCCATCCCAGGACCTTTTATTTTTTATTTTCACTACTTTTATTCAGCATTCGGTTCAGACAAATCTCTTTTTTTAATACCTGTATAAAAAATATTTATTTTTCTGATTCGTGATAACGTAAAATGCAAAGGAATTCAATATGTAGTGGGAATTCAATGCAAAATATTTTGGGCGCAAAGTGGGGATCGCTTACTATTTGCCCATCCCAGGACCTTTTTATATTTTTATTTTTATCACTACTTTTATTTAGCATTCGGTTCATCAGGAAAAAAAACGACTTAATTTCCTTATTTATAAAAAGATATTTTCATTTAATAGATCGAGATAGAGAAAAATGCAAAAGGAAAGCACCTTATATGAGTAGGAATTAAATGGAAACGTTTCTTGATAAAGTAAACAATCGCTTACAATTTGCCATAAATAACATTTAAATATTTTTATATTCACTACTTTTTATTTAGCATTTAATTCAGGATAATCCTATTTAAAACACGCCGTAATAATATTTTTCATTTAACTAACAGATAGAGCGTAAATGCAAAGGAATCATCTTATATGAGGGAAATTCAATGCAAAATTTTAAATAAATTACGTTAGGGTATCAAAATATTTCATCCCAGGACCTTTTATATTTTTATTTTCAAAACTTTTTATTTAGAATTCGGTTCAGGAAATTTATTTAAATCCTGTATAAAATATATTTCAAAGAACAGATCGAGATAGCGTAAAATGCAAAGGAATCACGGTTATATGAGTGAAATTCAATGCAAAATTTTCTGAGCGGTGAAGTGGGGGATCGCTTATTATTTGCCATCCTACGATATTACTAAGAAGGGAATAGAAAAGATCCTTGCAAATGTGTTATTTAATGTCTTCAGGAAGGCAAAGATTAAAAGACTACATCTAGGAAAATCTCTCTTTTGTTATTATCTTTATTAATTACTAAGAAGGGATAGAAAAGATCCTTGCAAATGTGTTATTTAATGTCTTCAGGAAGGCAAAGATTAAAAGACTGCATCTAGGAAAATCTCTTTTTGGTTATTATCTTTATTAATTACTAAGAAGGAATAGAAAAGATCCTTGCAAATGTGTTATTTAATGTCTTCAGGAAGGCAAAAGATTAAAAGACTACATCTAGGAAAATCTCTCTTTTGGTTATTATCTTTATTAATTACTAAGAAGGAATAGAAAAGATCCTTGCAAATGTGTTATTTAATGTCTTCAGGAAGGCAAAAGATTAAAAGACTACATCTAGGAAAATCTCTTTTGGTTATTATCTTTATTAATTACTAAGAAGGAATAGAAAAGATCCTTGCAAATGTGTTATTTAATGTCTTCAGGAAGGCAAAAGATTAAAAGACTACATCTAGGAAAAATCTCTTTTGGTTATTATCTTTATTAATTACTAAGAAGGAATAGAAAAGATCCTTGCAAATGTGTTATTTAATGTCTTCAGGAAGGCAAAGATTAAAAAGACTACATCTAGGAAAATCTCTCTTTTGGTTATTATCTTTATTAATTACTAAGAAGGGAATAGAAAAGATCCTTGCAAATGTGTTATTTAATGTCTTCAGGAAGGCAAAGATTAAAAGACTACATCTTAGGAAAATCTCTCTTTTAGGTTATTATCTTTATTAATTACTAAGAAGGAATAGAAAAGATCCTTGCAAATGTGTTATTTAATGTCTTCAGGAAGGCAAAGATTAAAAGACTACATCTAGGAAAATCTCTCTTTTGGTTATTATCTTTATTAATTACTAAGAAGGGAATAGAAAAGATCCTTGCAAATGTGTTATTTAATGTCTTCAGGAAGGCAAAGATTAAAAAAGACTATGCATCTAGGAAAATCTCTGGTTTTGGTTATTATCTTTATTAATTACTAAGAAGGGAATTTAATGTCTTCAGGAAGGCAAAGAAAAGATCCTTGCAAATGTGTTATTTAATGTCTTCAGGAAGGCAAAGATTAAAAGACTACATCTAGGAAAATCTCTCTTTGGGTTATTATCTTTATTAATTACTAAGAAGGAATAGAAAAGATCCTTGAAAATGTGTTATTTAATTTATTATTGGAAGGGAAGGAAGGCAAAGATTAAAAGAAATCTAGGAAAATCTTTTGGTTATTATCTTTATTAATTACTAAGAAGGAATAGAACAGATCCTTGCAAATGTGTTATTTAATGTCTTTAGGAAGGCAAAGATTAAAAGACTACATCTAGGAAAATCTCTTTTGGTTATTATCTTTATTAATTACTAAGAAGGAATAGAAAAGATCCTTATTTATTTAATGTCTTCAGGAAGGCAAAGATTAAAAGACTGCATCTAGGAAAAATCTCTCTTTTTGGTTATTATCTTTATTAATTACTAAGAAGGAAATAGAAAAGATCCTTGCAAATGTGTTATTTAATGTCTTCAGGAAGGCAAAGATTAAAAGACTGCATCTAGGAAAATCTCTTTTGGTTATTATCTTTATTAATTACTAAGAAGGGAATAGAACAGATCCTTGCAAATGTGTTATTTAATGTCTTCAGGAAGGCAAAAGATTAAAAGACTGCATCTAGGAAAATTTAATGGTTATTATCTTTATTAATTACTAAGAAGGAATAGAAAATCCTTGCAAATGTGTTATTTAATGTCTTCAGGAAGGCAAAGATTAAAAGACTACATCTAGGAAAATCTCTCTTTTGGTTATTATCTTTATTAATTACTAAGAAGGGAATAGAAAAGATCCTTGCAAATGTGTTATTTAATGTCTTCAGGAAGGCAAAGATTAAAAGACTACATCTAGGAAAATCTCTTGGTTATTATCTTTTTAATTACTAAGTTATTATCTTCCTATGTAATTTAATGTCTTAAGAAGGCAAAGATTAAAAAGACTACATCTAGAAAAGAATATTATCCTTACTAAGAAATAGAACAGATGTGTTATTTAATGTCTTCAGGAAGGCAAAGATTAAAAGACTACATCTAGGAAAATCTCTCTTTTGGTTATTATCTTTATTAATTACTAAGAAGGAATAGAAAAGATCCTTGCAAATGTGTTATTTAATGTCTTCAGGAAGGCAAAGATTAAAAGACTACATCTAGGAAAATCTCTCTTTTGGTTATTATCTTTATTAATTACTAAGAAGGGAATAGAAAAGATCCTTGCAAATGTGTTATTTAATGTCTTCAGGAAGGCAAAGATTAAAAGACTACATCTAGGAAAATCTCTCTTTTTTATTATCTTTATTAATTACTAAGAAGGAATAGAAAAGATCCTTGCAAATGTGTTATTTAATGTCTTCAGGAAGGCAAAGATTAAAAGACTACATCTAGGAAAATCTCTCTTTGGTTATTATCTTTATTAATTACTAAGAAGGAATATAAAAAAGATCCTTGCAAATGTGTTATTTAATGTCTTCAGGAAGGCAAAGATTAAAAGACTACATCTAGGAAAAATCTCTTTTGGTTATTATCTTTATTAATTACTAAGAAGGGAATAGAAAAGATCCTTGCAAATGTGTTATTTAATGTCTTCAGGAAGGCAAAGATTAAAAGACTACATCTAGGAAAATCTCTGCTTTGGTTATTATCTTTATTAATTACTAAGAAGGGAATAGAAAAGATCCTTGCAAATGTGTTATTTAATGTCTTCAGGAAGGCAAAGATTAAAAGACTACAAAAAATCTCTCTTTTAGGAAAATCTCTTGGTTTGGTTATTATCTTTATTAATTACTAAGAAGGGAATAGAACAGATCCTTGCAAATGTGTTATTTAATGTCTTCAGGAAGGCAAAGATTAAAAGACTACATCTAGGAAAATCTCTCTTTTGGTTATTATCTTTATTAATTACTAAGAAGGGAATAGAAAAGATCCTTGCAAATGTGTTATTTAATGTTTCAGGAAGGCAAAGATTAAAAGACTGCATCTAGGAAAATCTTCTTTTGGTTATTATCTTTATTAATTACTAAGAAGGAATAGAACAGATCCTTGCAAATGTTTATTTAATGTCTTCAGGAAGGCAAAGATTAAAAGACTACATCTAGGAAAATCTCTTGCTTTGGTTATTATCTTTATTAATTACTAAGAAGGAATAGAAAGATCCCTTGCAAATGTGTTATTTAATGTCTTCAGGAAGGCAAAAGATTAAAAGACTGCATCTAGGAAAATCTTTTTTGGTATTATCTTTATTAATTACTAAGAAGGAAGATCCTTGCAAATAGAAGAAGATCCTTGCAAATGTGTTATTTAATGTCTTTATTTAAAGGCAAAACATTAAAAGACTATGAATAGGAAAAATTAAAAGATACTCTCTTTTTGGTTATTATCTTTATTAATTACTAAGAAGGGAATAGAAAAGATCCTTGCAAATGTGTTATTTAATGTCTTCAGGAAGGCAAAGATTAAAAAGATTCTAGGAAAATCTCTTTGTTTGGTTATTATCTTTATTAAAATAAGAAGGGAATAGAAAAGATCTTTGTTATTTTAGATCAGGAAGGCAAAGATTAAAAGACTTTAAAATTAATTTGGTTATTATCTTTATTAATTACTAAGAATTATAAAAGATCCTTGCAAATGTGTTATTTAATGTCTTCAGGAAGGCAAAGATTAAAAGACTACATCTAGGAAAATCTCTGCTTTTGGTTATTATCTTTATTAATTACTAAGAAGGGAATAGAAAAGATCCTTGCAAATGTGTTATTTAATGTCTTCAGGAAGGCAAAGATTAAAAGACTACATCTAGGAAAATCTTTGGTTTGGTTATTATCTTTATTAATTACTAAGAAGGGAATAGAAAAGATCCTTGCAAATGTGTTATTTAATGTCTTCAGGAAGGCAAAGATTAAAAGACTGCATCTAGGAAAATCTCTTTTTGGTTATTATCTTTATTAATTACTAAGAAGGAATAGAAAAGATCCTTGCAAATGTGTTATTTAATGTCTTCAGGAAGGCAAAGATTAAAAGACTGCATCTAGGAAAATCTTTTTGGTTATTATCTTTATTAATTACTAAGAAGGAATAGAAAAGATCCTTGCAAATGTGTTATTTAATGTCTTCAGGAAGGCAAAGATTAAAAGACTGCATCTAGGAAAATCTCTTTTGGTTATTATCTTTATTAATTACTAAGAAGGGAATAGAAAAGATCCTTGCAAATGTGTTATTTAATGTCTTCAGGAAGGCAAAGATTAAAAGACTGCATCTAGGAAAATCTCTTTTTTGGTTATTATCTTTATTAATTACTAAGAAGGAATAGAAAAGATCCTTGCAAATGTGTTATTTAATGTCTTCAGGAAGGCAAAGATTAAAAGACTACATCTAGGAAAATCTCTTTTTGGTTATTATCTTTATTAATTACTAAGAAGGAATAGAAAAGATCCTTGCAAATGTGTTATTTAATGTCTTCAGGAAGGCAAAGATTAAAAGACTGCATCTAGGAAAATCTCTTTTTTGGTTATTATCTTTATTAATTACTAAGAAGGGAATAGAATATCCTTGCAAATTGTTATTTAATGAGGAAGGCAAAGATTAAAAGACTGCATCTAGGAAAATCTGTGTTATTTAATGTACTAAGAAGGAATAGAAAAGATTCCTTGAAATGTGTTATTTATGTTTCAGGAAGAAAATCATCTAGGAAAAATCTTTGGTTATTATCTTTATTAATTACTAAGAAGGAATAGAAAAGATCCTTGCAAATGTGTTATTTAATGTCTTCAGGAATTTTTAAGATTAAAAGACTGCATCTAGGAAAATCTCTCTTTGGTTATTATCTTTATTAATTACTAAGAAGGGAATAGAAAAGATTTGCAAATGTTGTTATCTTTCATTTTCATCTAAGAAAAATCTCTTTTGGTTATTATCTTTTATTAATTACTAAGAAGGAATAGAAAAGATCCTTGCAAATGTGTTATTTAATGTCTTCAGGAAGGCAAAATTAAAAGACTACATCTAGGAAAATCTCTCTTTTGGTTATTATCTTTATTAATTACTAAGAAGGGCCATAGAAAAGATCCTTGCAAATGTGTTATTTAATGTCTTCAGGAAGGCAAAGATTAAAAGACTCCATCTAGGAAAATCTCTTTGGTTTATTATCTTTATTAATTTAATGTTTTCAGGAATAGAAAGATTAGAAAACTGAATTTCAAATGTGTTATTTAATGTCTTATTAATTACTAAGAAGGAATAGCAAAGATTAAAAGACTAGATCTTGGAAAATCTTGGTTTTTGGTTTATTATTTTATTAATTACTAAGAAGGAATAGAAAAGATCCTTGCAAATGTTTATTTAATGTCTTCAGGAAGGCAAAGATTAAAAGACTACATCTAGGAAAATCTCTCTTTGGTTATTATCTTTATTAATTACTAAGAAGGAATAGAAAAGATCCTTGCAAATGTGTTATTTAATGTCTTCAGGAAGGCAAAGATTAAAAGATACATCTAGGAAAATCTCTCTTTTGGTTATTATCTCTTTAATTTAAGAAGGAATAGAAAAGATCCTTTTATTAATTACTAAGAAGGATTTATTAATTACTAAGAAAATAGAATCCTTGCAAATGTGTTATTTAATGTCTTCAGGAAGGCAAAGATTAAAAGACTAGATCTAGGAAAATCTCTGCTTTATGTATTATCTTTATTAATTACTAAGAAGGAATGTGTTTTTAGAAAAAAGATCCTTGCAAATGTGTTATTTAATGTCTTCAATTACAAAGAAGGCAAAGATTAAAATCCTCCATCTAGGAAAATCTTCTTTGGTTATTATTTTTATTTTATTAATTACTAAGAAGGGATAGAAAAGATCCTTGCAAATGTGTTATTTAATGTCTTCAGGAAGGCAAAAAGATTTTCTAGGAAAATCTCTTTTGATTATCTTTTAAAGACTACATCCTTTGGAAAAAATGTATTTTGGTTATTATCTTTATTAATTACTAAGAAGGGAATAGAAAAGATCCTTGCAATGTGTTATTTAATGTCTTCAGGAAGGCAAAGATTAAAAGACTGCATCTAGGAAAAAATCTCTTTTGGTTATTATCTTTATTAATTACTAAGAAGGGAATAGAAAAGATCCTTGCAAATGTGTTATTTAATGTCTTCAGGAAGGCAAAGATTAAAAGACTGCATCTAGGAAAATTCTCTTTGGTTATTATCTTTATTAATTACTAAGAAGGAATATCAGATCCTTGCAAATGGGTTATTTAATGTCTTCAGGAAGGCAAAGATTAAAAGACTAATCTAGGAAAATCTCTCTTTGGTTATTATCTTTATTAATTACTAAGAAGGGAATAGAACAGATCCTTGCATGTGTTATTTAATGTCTTCAGGAAGGCAAAGATTAAAATCCTACATCTAGGAAAATCTCTTGGTTTAGATTATCTTTATTAATTACTAAGAAGGGAATAGAAAAGATCCTTGCAAATGTGTTATTTAATGTCTTCAGGAAGGCAAAGATTAAAAAGACTACATCTAGGGAAAATCTCTTTGGTTGGTTATTATCTTTATTAATTACTAAGAAGGGAATAGAAAAGATCCTTGCAAATGTGTTATTTAATGTCTTCAGGAAGGCAAAGATTAAAAGACTGCATCTAGGAAAATCTCTCTTTTGGTTATTATCTTTATTAATTACTAAGAAGGAATAGAAAAGATCCTTAGAATGTTTATTTAATGTCTTTTTAAAGATTAAAAGACTACATCTAGGAAAATCTCTTTTGGTTATTATCTTTATTAATTACTAAGAAGGAATAGAACAGATCCTTGCAAATGTTTTTATTTAATGTCTTCAGGAAGGCAAAGATTAAAAGACTACATCTAGGAAAATCTCTCTTTTGAATATTATCTTTATTAATTACTAAGAAGGAATTTGGAAAAGATCAGATCCTTGCAAATGTGTTATTTAATGTCTTCAGGAAGGCAAAGATTAAAAGACTGCATCTAGGAAAATCTCTCTTTTGGTTATTATCTTTATTAATTACTAAGAAGGGAATAGAAAAGATCCTTGCAAATGTGTTATTTAATGTCTTCAGGAAGGCAAAGATTAAAAGACTACATCTAGGAAAATCTCTTTTATTAATTGTTATTATTTTATTAATTACTAAGAAAGATTAAAAGAATAGAAAAGATCCTTTTAAATGTGTTATTTAATGTCTTCAGGAAGGCAAAGATTAAAAGACTGCATCTAGGAAAATCTCTTTTTTGTTTATATTTTATTAATTACTAAGAAGGAATAGAAAAGATCCTTGCAAATGTGTTATTTAATGTCTTCAGGAAGGCAAAGATTAAAAGACTACATCTAGGAAAATCTCTTTGGTTTTATTTTTATTAATTATTGGAAGGAATAAACAGATCCTTGCAAATGAATTTAATATCAGGAAGGCAAAGATTAAAAGACTGTTATTTAAAATCTTTTGGTTATTATCTTTTATTAATTACTAAGAAGGGAATAGAAAAGATCAAATTTAAAAGACTACATCTAGGAAAATCTCTTTTTTGTTTATTATCTTTATTAATTACTAAAAGGGAATAGAAAAGATCCTTGCAAATGTTTATTTAATGTCTTCAGGAAGGCAAAGATTAAAAGACTGCATCTAGGAAAATCTCTCTTTTGGTTATTATCTTTATTAATTACTAAGAAGGGAATAGAAAAGATCCTTGCAAATGTGTTATTTAATGTCTTCAGGAAGGCAAAGATTAAAAGACTGCATCCATTTTTTTGGTTAAAAATTACTAAGTCTCTTTGGTTAGGATTATCTTTATTAATTATTAATAAGAAGAAAATAGAAAAGATCCTTGCAAATGTGTTATTTAATGTCTTCAGGAAGGCAAAGATTAAATCCTACATCTAGGAAAATCTCTCTTTGGTTATTATCTTTATTAATTACTAAGAAGGAATAGAACAGATCCTTGCAAATGTGTTATTTAATGTCTTCAGGAAGGCAAAGATTAAAAGACTTCTAGGAAAATTTTTGGATTATCTTTAAATTACTAAGAAGGAATAGAAAATGTCCTTTTGTGTTATTTAATTTATTAAAAGACTGCATCTAGAAAATCTCTTTGGTTATTATCATTTTACTAAAAGGGAATAGAAAAGATCCTTGCAAATGTGTTATTTAATGTCTTCAGGAAGGCAAAGATTAAAAGACTATAGATTTAGGAAAAATCTGTATTTTTGGTTATTATCTTTATTAATTACTAAGAAGGGATAGAAAGATCCTTGCAAATGTGTTATTTAATGTCTTCAGGAAGGCAAAGATTAAAAGACTACATCTAGGAAAATCTCTTTTTGGTTATTATCTTTATTAATTACTAAGAAGGAATAGAAAAGATCCTTGCAAATGTGTTATTTAATGTCTTCAGGAAGGCAAAGATTAAAAAGACTAATCTAGGAAAATCTCTCTTTGGTTATTATCTTTATTAATTACTAAGAAGGAATAGAACAGATCCTTGCAAATGTGTTATTTAATGTCTTCAGGAAGGCAAAGATTAAAAGACTTATCTAGGAAAATCTCTCTTTTTGTTATTATCTTTATTAATTACTAAGAAGGAATAGAACAGATCCTTGCAAATGTGTTATTTAATGTCTTCAGGAAGGCAAAGATTAAAAAGACTCATCTTGGAAAATCTCTCTTTGGTTATTATCTTTATTAATTACTAAGAAGGGAATAGAAAAGATCCTTGCAAATGTGTTATTTAATGTCTTCAGGAAGGCAAAGATTAAAAGACTACATCTAGGAAAATTCTCTTTTGGTTTTATCTTTATTAATTACTAAGAAGGAATAGAAATTTAAATGTGTTATTTAATGTCTTCAGGAAGGCAAAGATTAATTCCTTGCTTTTATTATTATAGATTCTAGGAAGGAATAGAAAAAGAATTTCCTTAGGAAATGTGTTAAATGTCTTTTTAAGGCAAAAAAGATTAAAGACTCCATTTATTAAAATTCTGCTTTAGATTATCTTTATTAATTACTAAGAAGGGAATAGAAAAGATCCTTGCAAATGTGTTATTTAATGTCTTCAGGAAGGCAAAGATTCAAAGACTGCATCTAGGAAAATCTCTTTTTGTTTATTATCTTTATTAATTACTAAGAAGGAAATAGAAAAGATCCTTGCAAATGTGTTATTTAATGCTTCAGGAAGGCAAAGATTAAAAGACTACATCTAGGAAAATCTCTCTTTGTATTATCTTTATTAATTATAAGAAGGAATAGAAAAGATCCTTGCAAATGTGTTATTTAATGTCTTCAGGAAGGCAAAGATTAAAAGACTCCATCTAGGAAAATTTATCTTTATTAATTACTAAGAAGGGAATAGAATTCCTTGCAAATGTATTTTTAATGTCTTCAAAAAAGATTAAAAGACTACATCTAGGAAAATCTCTCTTTTGGTTATTATCTTTATTAATTACTAAGAAGGAATAGAAAAGATCCTTGCAAATGTGTTATTTAATGTCTTCAGGAAGGCAAAAATATTAAAAGACTGCATCTAGGAAAATCTCTTTTGGTTATTATCTTTATTAATTACTAAGAAGGAATAGAAAAGATCCTTGCAAATGTGTTATTTAATGTCTTCAGGAAGGCAAAGATTAAAAGACTGCATCTAGGAAAATCTCTCTTTTTGTTATTATCTTTATTAATTACTAAGAAGGAATAGAAAAGATCCTTTAGGAATAAAAGTTTATTTAATGTCTTCAGGAAGGCAAAGATTAAAAGACTACATCTAGGAAAATTATTTAATTATCTTTATTAATTACTAAGAAGGAATAGAAAAGATCCTTGCAAATGTGTTATTTAATTCTTCAGGAAGGCAAAGATTAAAAGACTGCATCTAGGAAAATCTTTTTTGGTTATTATCTTTATTAATTACTAAGAAATGCCATAGAAAGATCCTTTCCAAATGTGTTATTTAATGTCTTCTAGGAAGGCAAAGATTAAAAGACTACATTTAGGAAAATCTCTCTTTGGTTATTATCTTTATTAATTACTAAGAAGGGAATAGAATTTAGATCCTTGCAAATGTGTTATTTAATGTCTTCAGAAGGCAAAGATTAAAAGACTGCATCTAGGAAAATCTCTGGTTATTATCTTTATTAATTTATAGAAAAGATTTAAATTAATATTTAATGAAGAGAAAAGCCAAGATTTAGAAAATCTAGAAAATTCTCTTTTGATTATTATTTTATTTAATTACTTCAGGAATAGAAAAGATTTGCAAATGGGTTATTTAATGTCTTCAGGAAAAAGATTAAAAGACTCATCTAGGAAAATCTCTTTTGGTTATTATCTTTATTAATTACTAAGAAGGAATAGAAAAGATCCTTGCAAATGTTTATTTAATGTCTTCAGGAAAAAAGATTAAAAGACTACATCTAGGAAAATCTCTTTTTTATTATCTTTATTAATTACTAAGAAGGGAATAGAAAAGATCCTTGCAAATGTGTTATTTAATGTTTCAGGAAGGCAAAGATTAAAATGTCTAGGAAAATCTTTTTTTGGTTATTATCTTTATTAATTACTACTAAGAAGGGAATAGAAAAGATCCTTGCAAATGTGTTATTTAATGTCTTCAGGAAGGCAAAAAGATTAAAGACTGCATCTAGGAAAATCTCTGCTTTGGTTATTATCTTTATTAATTACTAAGAAGGGAATAGAAAAAGATCCTTGCAAATGTAAGATTTAAATGTCTTCAGGAAGGCAAAGAAAAGACTGCATCTAGGAAAATCTCTTGGTTATTATTTTATTAATTACTTCTAGGAATAGAAAGATCCTAAAATGTGTATTTATTCTTCAGGAAAATTAAAAGACTACATCTAGGAAAATCTCTTTGGTTATTATCTTTATTAATTACTAAGAAGATAGAACAGATCCATTTAGAAAAGAATCCTTGGAAATGTGTTATTTAATGTCTTCAGAAGGAATAGAGGCAAATGCAAAAGATTCTAAAAATCTCTCCTTTATTAATTACTAAGAAATAGAAAAGATCTTGCAAATTTTATTTAATATCTTTATTAAAAGATTAAAAGACTATCTAGGAAAATCTCTTTTGGTTATTATCTTTATTAATTACTAAGAAGGAATTTCCTTGCAAATGTGTTATTTAATGTCTTCAGGAAGGCAAAGATTAAAAGACTGCATCTGGAAAATCTCTCTTTTGGTTATTATCTTTATTAATTACTAAGAAGGAATAGAAAAGATCCTTGCAAATGTGTTATTTAATGTCTTCAGGAAGGCAAAGATTAAAAGACTGCATCTAGGAAAAATCTCTCTTTTGTTTATTATCTTTATTAATTACTAAGAAGGGAATAGAAAAGATCCTTGCAAATGTGTTATTTAATGTCTTCAGGAAGGCAAAGATTAAAAGACTGCATCTAGGAAAAATGTCTTTGGTTTTTTACTTATTATCTTTATTAATTACTAAGGAAGGAAAGATCCCCTTGTAAATGTGTTATTTAATGTCTTGCAAATGCATTGTCTAAAAAATTAAAAGACTACATCTGTGAAAATTTAATTTGGTTATTATTTTATTAATTACTAAAAGGAATAGAAAAGATCCTTGCAAATGTGTTATTTAATGTCTTCAGGAGGCAAAAGATTAAAAGACTACATCTAGGAAAATCTCTCTTTTTGGTTATTATCTTTATTAATTACTAAGAAGGAATAGAAAAGATCCTTGCAAATGTGTTATTTAATGTCTTCAGGAAGGCAAAGATTAAAAGACTTCTAAAAATCTCTCATTTGGTTAAAATCTTTATTAATTACTAAGAAGGGAATAGAAAAGATTGTTAAATTTTATTTAATGTCTTCAGGAAGGCAAAGATTAAAAGACTGCATCTAGGAAAATCTCTCTTTGGTTATTATCTTTATTAATTACTAAGAAGGAATAGAAAAGATCCTTGCAAATGTGTTATTTAATGTCTTCAGGAAAAAGATTAAAAGACTACAAAAAATTCTCTTTTGGTTATTATCTTTATTAATTAAAATAGAAAAGATCCTTGCAAATTTTATTTAATTATTCAGGAAGGCAAAAGATTAAAAGACTACATCTAGGAAAATCTCTCTTTTGGTTATTATCTTTATTAATTATAGAAAATAGAAAAGATCCTTGCAAATGTGTTATTTAATGTCTTCAGGAAGGCAAAGATTAAAAAGACTGCATCTAGGAAAATCTAATTTTTAATTTTTTTTTTATATTTTAAAAAATTTTTTAGGAAAGTCCCTTTAATTTGGGATAAAAAATTTTTTTTTCAAGGGGAAAAGCAAAATGAAAATAAACCTTTTATATTTAAATCAAAATTTTCGGGGCCGGGGAACCCTTTTTTATCCCAAAAAAATTTTTTTTTTTTTTATTTTTTTATTTGAGGGGAAATCCTTTAATTAAAAAATTTTTTCAAAAGGGGGATGCAAAATTTCAAAAAACCTTTAATAAATTAATAAAAATTTTTGGGAAAAGGGGGGGTTCGATTTTTTATCCCGAATTTTTTTATTTACTTTTTATTTAGTTTTTAAAAAGGGTTTAAATTTTGAAAAAAAATTTTTTTTTAAAAGGGGAATGCAAAAAATTTTCAAAAAATTTAAATCAAAAATTTTCCAAAATTTTTTAAAATTTTTTAAAAATTTTTTTTATTTTTTTTTTTTGTGGGAAAAGGAAATTTTAATTTGAAAAAATTTTTCTTTTTTTGGGAGAAATGCAAAAACTTTTATAAAATTCAATAAATTTTTTGAAAGGGGAGTTATTTTTATCCCGGTTTTTAATTTTTTTTTTACATTTTTTTTTTAAGGAAATTTTTTTTTAAAAAAATTTTTTTTTAAATGGGGATGCAAAAAATGCAAAAAACCTTTATATAATTCAAAAAAAAATTTTTCGGGAAAAGGGGAATCGTTATATTTCCTCCCAGATTTATATTTTTTTTTTAAAAATTTTTTATAGTTTGGTTCAAAAAATTTTTAATTTTGATTTTTTTTCAAAAAAAATTATTAAAAATTTAAAAATAAAATTTGGGGGTTAAGAAAATTTTTTAAAAAAGGGTTTAATTTTTTTCCTAAAGTTTTATAATTTTCATATTTTTTTTGTTAAAAAAAAAATTTTTTTTTTGAAAAATTTTTTTTTAACAAGGAATTTTAAATAAAATCAACTTTAAAGGGGGTTAAGAAAAATTTTTTCCCAAATT